>QLNU02008300.1:25134-51132 GCA_006491805.2 Dysdera silvatica | reverse complement strand
TCATTTCAGCCCTTTTACTTTAACAATGATGTCCTCTACTCTAGTTTGCTCTCTCACCCAAGTGTTTCTTTTTCGATCTCTCCTAGTTATTCCAAGCATGCACCTCTCCATGCTCCTTTGCGTTGTCTGTAACTTTCGTATTGCTCCAACTGTTAGACTCCATGTCTCTGATCCATAAGAGAGGACTGGCAATACACACTGGTTGAAGACTTTTCTTTTTAGACATAAAGGCAATTTCCCCTTCAGGATAAAACTGTTTCTTCCAAATGCACTCCAGCCAAGTTTAATACGTCTGTTGAGTTCTTTCATAATGTTGCCATCCATTGAAATCAGCTGGCCAAGGTAAATATATGAATCAGCAATTTCTAGCTCAGTGTTGTCAACTTGTATTTTTGTTTCCTCTACAAAATTATTGAACATGATCTTAGTTTTTTGTAGGTTCATCTTGAGTCCAACTTCTTCACTTCTAGTTGAGAGCTCTTGTACCATGTCTTGGAGTTCCAATGGGTCCGTTGAAAAAATAACAATGTCATCAGCAAACCGCAGATGATTTAAATATTCACCATTTATTTTTATTCCCTTGTTATTCCAATTTATCAGCTGAAAAATCATCTGTAAAGCAGAAGTAAAAAGTTTTGGAGAAATGGTATCTCCCTGCCTCACCCCTTTGCCAAGTTTGATAGTTTTGGTATCTTTATGTAACCGAAATTTTGCACTTGCATTTTTATACACACGTTTCACCATGTCAATGTACACATCCTCAATGTCTGTTGATCTTAAAGAGTTGATGACTGCTGATGTTTTTATAGAGTCAAAGGCCTTCTCATAGTCAATAAATGCAACACACAATGGAAGTTCATATTCATGTGTTCTTTCAATTAATTCTCTTAATACTTGAATATGGTCCACTGTACTGAATCCACTTCGAAATCCAGCTTGTTCTCTTGGTTGAGCTGCATCTAATTTTTTCTGCAGGCGATGTGTTAGAACTTTTGTGAAGATTTTATAAATAGCAGGTAACAAGCTAATTGGTCGGTAATTTTTCAAATCCTCTTTATCACCTTTTTTATGCAAAAGAATTACTGTTGCAGAATCCCATTGGTTTGGTATGTTACCGCTGTTAAGACATTTGGTAAAGAATTTTGCAAGTATGTCTTCTACATATTCTCCAGCTTCTTTTAGGATATCTAATGTAATACCATCATCACCAGGGGCTCTTCCTTTCTTCATATTTTTTATTGCAAATGAAACTTCTTCTTTTAAGATTTTAGGAGCTGTTCCTTCGACTATTTCAATGTCTTCGTTTAATTCACTGTTACTTTCATATAGTTTTTTGTAGAATTCTTCAACTCTTCTAAGTATTTCTTCCCTATTTCTTGTTACGGTGCCATCCTCTCCTTTTAATGCAATGATGTGTTTCTTCCCAACAGACAAACTTCCTTTAACAACCCTAAGGCTCTTGTTGCTTTCAATGGCCTTCCTTACTAACTCACAATTGAATTTTCTTATATCTTCTTTCATGTTTTTGCGCAAAGTTTTGCAAAGTTCTACATACTCGATCTTGCAACTGGTATTTTGATTGTCCACCTTCATAAGTCTTCGCCTTTTCATGAGTTGTTTCGTCTTCTCAGATAATTTGCTATTCTGCTTTTTACATATTACACCACCAATTTCCCCAGCAGTTTCAATTATTGTCTTAACAATGTTTTCATTTGCTTCTGAGATGTCAAATTCTTCAATAGAGATCCTTGGCGCAGAAAGCAATTTTTAATTCCAACCTTGAATGCCTCGGTATTTTTCTTTTAATTTCTTTAAATCCACTCTTTTACCTTTTGTTTCCTAATGAGCTTCTGTCTTTCTAATTTAGTATTTAAGCGCACTTTACATCTCACCATTCGATGATCACTTCCAGTATTAAATCTGTTCAGTACGCTGCAATCTTCAATAATTGATTTCTTGTTTGCCAGTATATAGTCAATTTCGCTGGTTCCTCCATTGGGGTGTTTCCATGTCCATTTTCTTTGCGGTTTCTTCTTAAAAAATGAATTCATGATGCTAAGATTTTCAGCTTCGGCAAATTCTATGAGTTGATCGCCACGTTCATTCCTTTCCCCGTATCCGTATTTACCAACCGATGTCTCTCCTTGTTCCTGTTGTCCAATTCTTGCATTAAAATCTCCCATGATGAGCTTGATGTGTTGTTTCCCCTTGGTATGTAGCTGTTTGATTTCTTCATAGAATTCCTCAACCTCCTCGTCGGTATGGCTTGATGTTGGTGCATATGCCTGTACTATCTGAAGTTGGTATCGCTGGGTTAGTTGAACAACGAGCCTCGCTGCTCGATCTGACGTGCTTTCGACTTCAAGAAGGTAGTCTTTAATTCTTTTGTTGATTAAGAAGCCAACACCACTTGTTCTTCCAGTTTCCGTTCCTCTATAATAAAACAAATGTCCACTTTTAAGTTCCACCAACTCTTCACCTTTTCTTCTAACTTCACTGAGTCCTACAATGTCCCATTTGATCTTGTCAAGTTCTTCTTCCAATTCCTGAAGTTTTGCTTCAGAAGCAAGGGATCGTCCATTAAACGTAGCCAAGGTCAATAACAAACGGCAGCCTGGGCCATGGTTTCTGGTGTGTCAACATAATGGAGGAATTAGCCATAATTTCACCACGCTGGCTAGACGGGTTGGTGAATTAGCCCTCCCCTTCCGCCTTTCTATCCGTGCAGCAAATATTAATTTGCCTCATAAATAGAAAGCCCAGCCTGCACCACTTGAAGGCGGGGTAGGACACTAGGTTACTGGCCTGGCCGGTTCCACACATCGTCACATACGTTCAGCGTGTGGGTCTCCTTCCAGTTAGATACCAGCAACCCTTTTGCAGGCCATATATATATATATATAGCAAAATTGTAGTATGATTGTGACATGTAGTACCTTCTAATGTAATATACATGAATACACTACACTTAAGCATATATTAACTTGGACAAAGTTAAAGTTGTAAAGTAATATCACACAAGGTAGTAAAACCAAGTAAATTAAAATAGTAGAAACATCTCAGAATAAAAATTGACATGTAGTAGTAAAAGGTGAAGAGGAGTAAAAGATTAAACAATACCAAGAATTTTGTTCTTCATCAGGGACCGCACAAAATCCCTGTTATTGGTTTGCTTTTTCTGACTACAATAATTGAGATTTGTGATCAATACTGAATAAACCAGCATTGACCAAAACTTAGCTAAAAACAGTATAAACCCAGAATATAATTAGTTTAACAATATTTTAGTAATTTAGAAGGGTCTCTTTATTAATACTGAGAACAATCTCAATTGTTGTAAGCGGCCCAAAAGCAAACTTAAACAAGTAGATAGATCTATTGAAAGTGATTGGTATATATATGTATATATATATTCTATAGACCTAGCTATCTATATAGACAGTTAGGTCTCTAGAATATTACTACAGACAGATTTCACTGTATTTTGGTTATTCCAGCATGCATATCTTCGTAATACCTCCAGCTATTTCTGATATTCCCGTTTTTAGCTTAATTACGTCGTGTCTATATAATCTTTATATGAGAATAAAGAAAAGATCTGTTGACTGTGAAAAATTTTCGCAGACACAATAATAATTTCTTTATAATTAAAATAAAATTCCTTACTCTAAGTATTGAATTCAATAGGACGACTTAGTTCGTTCAAGTATTGCTTACCGTCGAAGTCTGTATAATGCAATATAAATGTTCGAATCTGATTTCTATTTTCATATTGTCAATTTTTCATTTCCTTATAGGGTTATTGGACATAAATTTATAATTTTATAGATGTTGACTTTGAGGCTTTTTCTCCTCCCAGATAGCAGGTTTTTTTTTTAAACCTTGAGTTTTAAAACAGTTTAATGCTCCAGATATTTAATGGCTATGATCATTGTATCTCTGACTTCATTACATTGAATTCCTACTCAAGTAAGCCTAGTGTATTGTGGACCAGAGATCACATTAAACCCTTAGTCCCATCTCAGACAGTCCGCTGTGCATTCTTACGACTTGAAACTGCACTTAAATAAACAATATAAACATTAGTGCCACTAGAGGATAGAGCTGGCTTAGAGTACCCCTATTAAAAATTAGTCCCCTTAGAAAAACAAATTACAAATGAATATCGTATGTATCGAGCATTAGGTTAGAAGCTATTGCTTCCCCACCCTGGAAATTGAGGCTACATGTATGTCACTGAATGTAAAGGTCTTGGTTTATAATAATGATCTGCAGGATGCCTTCCCGACTTCAAATAAATACTCTTTTCCAACATGGCTTATACGTTGTCTCTCTTTTAGTAGTTAGACATATTTTTCAGTAGTTATACGTTGTCTCTCTTTTAGTAGTTAGACATATTTTGCAGTAGTTATACGTTTTCTCTCTTTTAGTAGTTAGACATATTTTGCAGTAGTTATACCTTGTCTCTCTTTTAGAAATTAGACGTCGTCTCTCTTTTAGTAGTTAGACGTTGTCTCTCTTTTAGCAGTTAGACGTTTTCTCTCTTTTAGTAGTTAGACGTAGACTTTTTCAGTAGTTAGACGTAGACTTTTACAGTAGTTAGAGGTTATCTCTCTTTTAGTAGTTAGACGTAGACTTTTTCAGTAGTTAGACGTTGTCTTTTTAGTAGTTAGACGTTGTCTTTTTTAGTAGTTAGACGTAGACTGTTTTCAGTAGTTAGACGTTGTCTCTCTCTTTTAGTCATTAGACGTAGAATTTTTTCAGTAGTTAGACGTTGTCTCTCTCTTTTAGTCATTAGACATAGACTTTTTCAGTAGTTAGACGTTGTCACTATTTTATTCCCTCTTCATGGTATTAGAGAAAGCTTTAATAATATAATGTGCTTCTGGTGATTATAATTCCATCTGCCAATAATCTTCCATCAAAAATCATATTTTAAACTTTAAACTGATTTAAATAGTAATTTATTTAATATGTTGTCGTGTCTTCTCTTGCACTCCTACTATAGTAGTTGTATGAAATGTTAAAAAGTGTTGGTTCATTGCCCATTTTTCCGTCGAGGCCTCTGAGTTGCGCTTAGGGTAGTAAATCAGAAGCAAGACCTGAAAATGCCATGACGTCATTGGGGTGGCGCAGCAATGACCTAATTTTTCTTTGTACCTGAAAAGTTAAAGTCTTTTTACTTGCTTGCTAGAGGTCATGGAATTTTTCTCAAAAAATATTAGAAGCCTATATTACAAAACTAGTTCTTCAAATTTGTCAAAATACAAAATTATTGATCGAAGTATTAAGCTTTTATCATCCACTCCTTAAAAACCACTCAGTACTTCCATCGGATACCAACATCTTAAGATAGTGATAATTCGCCTTCAGAAAGATAGTTTGTAGATTTAGAAACAATTGGAAATTTTTCAAATGTTGGTTAAGAACCGAAACTATTTTTTAATTGTTTTTATATATATACATTTATTGTGTATCGTTAATTCCAATTTTTCTAATATCAATTAACATCATAATATGAGTATAAACACTTTAACTTGCACTTCAGATTAAGAATATTCATGATTTAATACTTCATATTACCTTTTAAAAAGTATAATGCTCAAAAGTATTATTTCATGAATGGAGCATTTTCCAAAGTACAAAAATAAATTTTAATTTCTTTTATTTTTTGCTTCTCACAAACCATTCATAATAAAATCATAAAACTATTAAACATTATGCGTGGATATATTTTTCAATATGCACATTTTTTCGTGGGGGGAGGCGCATTAAAACTAGTATTAAATTGTAGTTCTTTAAACTTTAGTGGCTACGCACAAAATTTGAGCTGAATTATACTAGTTCTTTCAACTCCTTTCAGTTATCTGCTTGTGTGAAAGAGATAAGATGCTAATCTTTCAAGATTAAATTATAATACTCAATTAAAAATCAGGTTCACCAATAAATTAACTTGAAGGCAAGAAAGTGAAATGGGATTACATTAGGATTAATTTGTGAGAATTCTTTCAAACGATAATTTTCCAGTCGTTGAACGCAAACGGAAATGATTCCTTTTTGAATGAATTATATATATATATATTTCCCGTTTACCTACCTAGACTCACTGGCTATGCAGGGGTGTTGATGGGGGTTGTAACCCCCCATTGCAATGAAATTTTGTATATTTAACATAGGAAAATGTGAGTTGTAGCTCTGTAATCCTCCTATTGAGCATATAACCCCTTCCCTTATGAACTTTCTGCATACATCTATGACAAGGCTCGACGTTTATTCCGTTTTAGATTTTGCTGAAAAAATCCATCAATGCACGTTCCGGTAATTATTACTTAATTAAAACTTACCCCGCATAAAATGCTCTATAAACTATCTTGATGTGATGATACTAAATTCCATATTTTAAATCTCTTACCCAGGAGGCCAGAAATAAACTCATGTCCAAAATGAACGTTACCCTTAATGTTGTTTCAATGGGAGAGGTACATATTTTGCTCTTTAACTCTCGATGCGCTTTATCTGTAAAAAATCATTTTACCGAAAATAAAAAAGTTATGAACACTTCACGCAATCACAACGAATCGAATTTTTTCAGTCATCCTATGAAAGAGAATCCACGATTAAAATTGACGCAAGCATTGAAAATCAAAAATGAAAATTCGTAAAAAAACTGATTTAGAACAACACATTTTCTCACATAAATATGTAAAATTATTAAAAAATGATTGTTGTTGCTTATGTAAACAAATTTGTTTTCCTAAATCTGGTTTTTTTTTACGAATTTCTGTTTTTCCACCTACAATTTTTGTATCATTTTTGATCGTGGATTTTCCTTCATAGGGTGCCTAAAAAAATTTGATTTGTTGTAATTCTGTTAAATGTTTATAACTGATGAAAATGATATTTTGGCTAACAAAAAAGCGGGAGTCTTGCATTTTACAGAGGGAAACTTGGTCGGCTATTATTTCTGAGGATGTTCCGCATAGCACTGAGTGAAACGTTAAGTGTTTTTAATAAACAGAAGTTGCGGAATAACCCGCAAAGCTCTATGATGTATATTATTTTATATCTATTTTTCATTATTGACTTATTTTTACTTTACTGTTTCCTTCATTCCTTAAAAAAAAAAAAAAAAGAAAAAGAGAAAGAGAGAGAGAGTTACTATATAATATAAAACTGAACTAAAAGGTACGCTTTTATCAACGTTCAATGACAACATTATATACATAGGGACCTGCGTGCGTTTGGGGAGAGGAATATTTTATGCTCAGTTTTTTTTTTTAACCTGATCTATGAGAGTGTGTCTTATATATGAAAAATTTGCAAGATTAGTATTTACTTTTTACAAAATACACACCTGAAAACAAATTACTCTTACCTGAATCAGAGAACGGTTAGTGAGGGAGACCCCTCCACACTCCCCGCTTCGGAGTGAACCCCTCGCTGTCCGTTTGGATGGACTTCATTATGCCTGAATAGTTGAAATGTTGAATCAATATACACCTGTAAATCTTAATATCGCTCTAGGACACACCCTCATAGATCAGGCTGAAAGCAACCAATCAGAGCATGGAATATTCCTCCCCCACTAACGCAATCCTGCGTATTAGCAACGCGTTCTGCTACCATGTGTACCATCCAGGTTTGATTCCTTGAGCAAAAGATTCGGAAAGGAGGCCAAGGGGTTCCTTGAAAAACTGTAGATCCTGGCGCAGCGCGATCTGTCCTTGCGCCATAAAACGTAAATAAACCAAAAAGCTATGCATAGGGTTATGAGCCGTGTTGAATTTCTAGAAGTGAATTTTTCTAAAAAGACATTTAAAAATTATCTTATTTTTGAAGGATAGATTTTAGAGGCGCTTTTTTTTTGTTTATGCAGCATATGGGATATGATATTGCATGTATTCACAGAATTTGATTCAATCTAAAATATAAACCTTGAAACGCGAAATATTTCCTGAAAGGAAATATAGTATGTAATTTTCCTTGTAAGATAAATTAAAATTAAAAAATAGTTTTATTTTGATTACTTATAATTTATAGGTTGTATAAACTCGAATATCAAAGCATTACGAGCAGCATTATTTAAAGTTTGTGGTCCCCCCCCATCCCCCGCATCCCCGCCGTGGAAATGCTTGAAGCTGAATGACGGATATATTACGTAACAGTAACGAATCTTGTTAATCGTGCTTCAGTGTATGTTTGATAGACATGAATCGTGTGAAAAAATTATCACCGATTGATCGCGGACAGATTGTAGGAGACTGAAGGATGTGGCACAGTATCTCGAAGTATCTCTCTAGTATCTCTGTAGTATCTCGAAGGTGATGAATGATCTTGGGTTTCCACGGACAACAGTAGTAAGAGTATACCGGGAAAATGAAAAAAAAAAAATTAGAACAACTAGTACCAATACATAAGAACGGTGGGCGTCCACGGGTAATGCAAGAACGGGACCGCCAGCACTTGAACAAAACGGCAATCACCCAAACGAAGAGAGGAACATTACTTTAAATCCTATCTCAATTCAATGTTAATGCCCCTCAAGCCATTAGTCAATATACTATACAGTATACGTTGCATAATGTGTAATCATAAAATCGTAGACTCATTTTTCGAAGGGAAATCACAAAATAATTGTCATGACAGTATTCTAACAAGGCAATAAGCTTCTCTTTACCGAAATTCAATTCCCCACAGGATCACTGACACTTTCTGGTTTATTACCAGTCAAATTGTCGTTAACCACTCTAAAATTTACCATACCTTCACAAATTAAGAACAAAAATCCTGAAAAGGATCGACAATCGTATTGAACCCAGAATTTGCATTTACAATTCTCCCAACAAGTAAATCCGTTACACTTCTCCCGCCCCAGATCTCCCATTCTCAAAATAAATGCAAAAGCATCAAATAAGAAAATACAAATAAACAAAATGAATTAAGTTAAAATAACAATTGAATAATAATAACAATTAAATAATAACAATTAAATAATAATTTTATAATAGTTTATGATAGAATTTATAATAATTTTATGATAATTTTAATAATTTATGATGTTTACTAATAATTTTATGATAATTTTATAATATTTGATATTTTATTTAATTCTCAAATTTAATTTAATTAATTTAATCAAAATAAAAATCAAAATTTAATCAAAATGAAAATCAAAATTTAATCAAAATGAAAATCAAAATTTAATCAAAATGAAAATCAAAATTTAATCAAAATGAAAATCAAAATTTAATCAAAATGAAAATCAAAATTTAATACCAAATTATAATCAGTGTATTTTGCTAGATCATGCTTATGGATTAGAGGTGTGAAATTTAATGTAATGCAAGCAATGTGAAATTAAAAATAGCTAAAAGAAATGTGGAGAAGTGTGGGTATAGAGTAACTGGTAGAAAGATAGGTTAAGAAACAGTGTATGGGAACACAAACAAAAATTGAAGATATTGTTATAGCGAAAACCCTTAGACAAGGAAATACCGGATGTATTGCAGGATCAGTAAAAGTTTAACTATATTCTAAAAGGTTATCAAAACCGAAGAAGTGCCCTCAGACAAGAGGAATGGAATTAGCGAGTAAAAATTAAATAAACGTAGATGAAAATCTTAGAATAGCCAAGTATGGAAAACTTGAAAAGAGTCTCATTTAAGTCAAAAGATGATAGCTAATGTAATAATGATATATTGTGTAATGTTGTAGCGTAAAAATCAATTGATTAGTTTTTAAGTTTAGTAAAAATTAAAATATATTAGTCCTAATTTTAAAGATATGTCAATTAACAAAATTAACCATTTTTAGTTACAAATTATCAGAATAATACGAAATATTCCATTTAACTGGTTTTCCTACGCCTGTACTTTCTACACATGCTACTACAAGTCGAAATTTATTGATAAAAAGTTAATATAGCAAAAACACACAATTGTAATAATAAGTAATATTAGAACAAAAACAAAGCTTTAATCTACCAATTACAGAAAACAGAGCACAAACGAAAATAGAGATATTCTCATATCAACAATTCAACTGTTCAAAACTAGTACTTTCGGTTTATTTTCATTATTCGTAAATATTACGTATTCCAGCCACCTTATATGTAAAAGGCTGATATGCTGATTATTTTCTAAGACTTTGGCTCAGTTGACTCTGTAGTATATCTCCTGAAGTTTCGAATTCTCTATGTTTATATTCAAATTTTTTTAGCTTTAAAGAAAGCGAAACCAACCTTCCTTTTACGTGCGCAAATTCAAGATGTGTTGGAAGTTCAAAATGACCTATGTTCCTTGTTCCTTAAGTTGATACGTAAAACTGTGAAAATACTGCTACAAGTTTCAGGTCACCTGTAAACCGTTACACATTACTGAATACGAAATTTAATAAACAGATTTATGTGCATAAATATACATAAATATATAATATGGAATTAGTTTTATCGAAAGTTCTTGGTTTGTCGCTTACCTTGCTTTTCTTCGTCTTCTTTTTTTTTAATGTCGTATCTGTTAATGAAGGGGGGGGGGAGGTTATATTTTTATGGCTAGATTTTGTATTCCAAAAATAAAACTGCAATGCTATTACAAACATCTTCTATTTCACCAGAATAGCCTGAAAACTTATTTGGCAATTGGGTTTGATTTGGTAGTCTTAATAATGAAAACGTTGAATTATATCTAAGATCATTTCCATAATGTAAGAAAAAATGCAGATCAAATTCTGATAAAATTGATTAATATAATCAAAAAACACGGAAACTGAATTCGAATTCGTGGATTATAGGTTAACACGAAATCTACAAAAACGCCATGAAAGTTTAAAAGGCGTACCATGACACATATTTTATGAGAAATGGCAACTAAATTAGTCTATTAATTATGTACGAATATTTTAATGACATTACTTTTGTATACGTCAGCCTCTAATAAAACTATATTATGCTTAAATGAGTGCTTATTGACCCTTTATTAATAAATTTTATTTCATAGATAGTCAAATAGTGAAACGCAAATTTGTATTTGCGTTTCGATCAAAGAAACTTGCCCGTTAATGTTGTTTTTATTTAACTCATATTATATAAAATAAAGTCACAGAATGAAACGTTGTTTTCAGAATGTAATTTTTCTTTAATTAAAAATTTAAATTTTTTAAAAACTGCTTATATAATATACAGCAACTCTGCCGAACTTGTTTAAAATTGGGAGCAACGAGGAAGACTGAACACTTGAAATTAATCTTATGAGAACTAGGAAACCACACCTCTTTTTTTTTAAAGTAAGAACTTTTAGGAAACAGGACGAGAGCACGAATATATAAAATTATCTCAGTCAATTTGTATAGGATCCTCTTCAAAGTGGTCTGAACGACATCCCTAAGCGCTGGAAATAAAAAAGTTTGGCACACTGTACATAGTCTGTACTAATTGAAGTATAAATTTAGTTATCATGTGAAATGCAATTTCAATTTAAAAGCAATTAGAAATTAAAAAATTGCATGCGTTTGCCAGCAACTATCCAAACTTCGTCAGTTCCTCGGGCCAGTTCACCTGACGAGTTCTCTGAAGGAACCGGGTGGACAGCTTCCGGGTGCTTTTTCTCGGTCATGTGACTGTATCGCTTGGGGTCACAAAGAAAAGGTGGCATCAGTAAGAAGTGCCTTCGATTCACCAGCTATATAAGCGGTCGCAAATTTGGTTCCTCTTACTCGATCAGTTCTTGCAGTGGAGGTTTTTTAAAGGCTCTCTTCTTTACAACGGTTTATTCTTTTCTAAAAAAAGTAAGCCTTATTTGATCTTTGGAACTATCATTCTCTAGCTCGGGAGTTACATGAATTAGTTTGTTTATATTTAATTTGGGAAAATGCTCCCTATATTCTAAGATAGCCGTGTAATAAAAATGATATGTGTAAAAACTTATCTAAATGGATATCATGAATTTTATGGTACTCTATATAGAATATGCTATATTATATATTTATTATATTATTAGATATTTATATATTTATTATATTATTATATATTATATTATTTATATATTTATGTTATATTATATATATATTATATTATTTATATATTTATGCTATATTATATATATTATATATCATATTCGGCCGTTTATAATGATAATTATTGATTTGAGTTATTGGGCAAATCTGAATTTTATTTATTCCTGAATTAAATTATTTTATAACACCCATATATCTTGTTCAAGATTCTGAATATATTCACAATATTTTTAAATTACAGAAAACAAAAATAAATTTATTTATAAAGTGTTTTGATAATATAAAATGTTTTATCTTAGAAAAATAGCTGTGATTTAAGAAGTAATTGAAGGTTAAGGGAAGTTAATGAAGTAAAAAATAAAGACGAATTCCCGATCCATATTTTGTGTTTCTAATTATAATACTGTTTTATAATACTTTTATTTGTTGTTATAGTGTTTTATTATTTGTTTTTATGTTGTGTTATTATTTGTTGTTTATATTGTTTTATAATACTTTTGTATAATACTTTGTTTCTAAGTATAATTCTGTCATTATAAGACTACTTTTAAACTTTCACGAATATAATTAATTTTTCTCAATAAAGATAAAAAAAAAGTATCACATAGATTTATACTTTGCTTTTTAACTGCCCACAATTTTGCGCCACCGTTAATTCACAAAAAAAATGGAAATTTATATTTCAAGTTTCTTTTCTGCTCTATTGCAAGTTTTTATCAGTGTTAAAATAGCTCTGTAATATTTTTTTAGTAATATTTCGCAATTTGTTAAAAGAATTTTGATACTTAACACGATTAAGTCAAAATAAAAGTATTACTAATATTGTAGGCTGAATGCTTAGGTTATTTGAAGGCAGTGCATACGCACCTTAAAGGTCTCGGCGACAACTAGAAATCTGCATCTCTATTCAACTAGGTTCAAAATGTCACCTCGAATCTTTCGCATCGTTGGCCCGTGCCTTATTGTTTAAAGAGAGTAATCTTCTCTAAAATACTTCCTGCTTATCCATCAATAGCAGTCTAGCCGATTCTGCCTTGAATTTAATGAGCCCAGTAAACTACCTGAAGCGTGGTAACGGAAAAACTTTCGAATCGAGCTCAATAACCGGAACCTAAGTGGAATTTAAACGCCAGAGGTTTTCATTGGTCTGAGTAGGACAGACGCAAGTTCAAGTTTACGGTGGGAAAGACATCGTTGTATTAAAACGCGCTTGCCCTTGCACGCAACGCGTAGGGAGTTATTCAACTGGAAAAGCATCGGGGAAAGAAATTATGTTTAGCATATTCCCTGATAAAGCTTGTTGACGCTTAGTGCCTAAAAGTTCAGAGTACTTATTGAACTAAAGACGTATCTCAATTGTGAATGAGAGAACGAATTTAGAAGTTTCATACCCGTCTATAGGCAAATTTAGTGTTTCGCCTAAGTCTTGAATTTAATATTTCCTCTCTCGCAATCATTTAAAGGCATTTGAATAAAACAAAATTTGTCGTCTGCGTGGCAGAGTTGTTGGTTCTAATTGAAGCGGAGGGTGTTTTGAATATTGTCTGACAGTTAAACGGAACATCCAAAATATTTTGTGGAACGATATTAATTCTTCATTTATTTGTCATTTATTTAACATTTATTCATCGTTTATTTGTAGAAAGGCATTTATTTGTCACCTATTTATCATTTATTCGACATTTATTCATCGTTTACTGGTAGAACGTTATTTATTCCTATTTAATAGTAGTGAAGAACAGTTTTTAATGCCTCATGGAATATTTCCTCTTACTGACAGAAACAGGGCTTAAATTGGCAGTGGCGCACCCACGTAGGGGGCCAATGGGGCCCGGAGCCCCCCCTTGGACTAACAAAGCGAAAAATTATTACTCAAATAGACACTGGTCATTTCTTCTTTTAAAGTAAGATTGAAAATAATGACGATTCTAACGACATTTCCCTGAACTCTGGTAACGTTGATGAGACTGCTCTTGAGAAAAGCAACAGCAGTGGCCCGCGACTGTCTTCAAACAACTTTGTAAGAGGTAAAGGTAGAGCAAAACATAATATCAAACACAGTTGAAGTGGAAATTCTGACTGCAGATATTTTTACGTATGTGAAGAAATCTAACCTCACTGATGAAGGTAGGATAACAGTGCTGAAAAATCTTTGGGAACCATATGCAAATTGAAATTTTCCCACGACTATCACTTGTGCTGCATTAAGTTAAGGAAAACCTCACCACAGGCGAAATTTCTGCTTACCTTGACTGAGTAAGCATAAGTATATAGCTTACTCAAAGGTAGAAGACAGTGCTTATTGAAAATTTTGTGTTTTCTTTTCACCCCATAAAGTCGATTTAAGATCGACACAATCCACACATCAACTTGTTTCAAAAGGATTTAATAATTGAAAGAAAATGCCATTGAAGAAGTTCAGCCAACATAGAACTTTTCTCTATCATAAGGATTCAGTTCTCAAAGCCGATGATTTTTTAAGGGTCATGGAAGAGAAAAAGGCTTCTGTGGATGAAGTAATGGACAGAGGGCAAGCAAAAGCAAGTTTTGCAGAATAGGGTTATTCTTAAACCTATTATCAAAACGGTAATTTTTTATGGAGGACAAGGGCTGGCCATTGTAAAATTTTATGAACATAATCTAGTACTACTTCTAATGATTTAAGTATCTTGCACTGTAGAATTATTAGTAATTTAATAATGATAAATGCACACAAAAGGACAAGGGCGGATCCCGAAATTTTTCAGCGGGGGAGGGGGGCTGTGGTTTGTTCCCTATTCCCACTTTTAGCCAAGTGTCCCGTACTTTTCATATTATTTTCCATGATATGATCCCAGTTCGAGGGGGTGGGGGGGATTGCCCCATACCTCATGCCCCCCTCCTTGAATCGGCGCTTAAAAGACAATCGTAATTGATATGGCCTCTGACCATTTTTTCCATTTCCCCCTTGAGAATATTCTGGGTGCGCTACTCTAAATTGGGCGGGAGCCCACCGGAGCCTGGCTACAGTACTTTTTCATTTTTGGCGATTATTTAAATATTAGCCGGAACCCCTAAATAGACACTGTCATGAAAAAGTAATGAATTTGTGATTAAAGTCATGCATTTTGTTGTCCAGAAAAATGGACATAAACAATTGATATGATTTATCGATTCTTTTGCAGCCATTCGATTTTTTAATCGATTTATCATAATATTAGGGCTCCTTCACTTTTTTTTTGTTAGAAATTAAGCCCTGGACAGAAATATTACATATGAAAGGGGTAGGTATAATTTGTAAATCAGGCAACGTGTATATTTTATATAAAATTATTCCCTCTTTAAATTCTCTAAGAATTTAAACAAATTTGCATTCATTAATAAATAAATACAAATTTGTAAATTCTTCCGCGAGTTTTTCAGTTTAGGCATTAAAGCTGTTTATTTTTATTTGTTTATTCTAACCATATAGATTATCATGCTTCACAAATTAAATACATATTAGAAGTTAAACAAATATAATTATATCGTAATTGAAGTGAATTTAAAAAATTGTTAGTAGCAAGCACAATATTAATTACCTTAGATAATTCTGTTATATTTCTAACATTTGACGATTTTCGATATTTTGTAATAATACCTTAAACTATTTTATTTATGCATATTAAGTATTGAGAACGTAACACTGAATTTAATTTACGTTATAATATATGCTGATACTTTAATCAAAAGGGGGCAGTTAAAAGTGCAAGGATTGTTTTAAGATACGTTTTTATATATTTCTGGTAGAGTTCCGAATTATTTTAAATATAATAAGTATTTTTTAAACCTAATGTAGAAAATACTACTTTTATTCTTAGTCAGTCAATCAGTTATTTTTAAATTATTATACTCGCACGGCCATTATCTACTAATAAGTTTATATATTTTTGCATAAATCTAAATCCTAAACATCTCAAAAGTATTAAATAATTAAAATACATAATCGAGTTTATAATAATAATTGTGATATAATACAAAGAGTAATTAATAACTCGAGAATCCTTAACTTTACAGTTTTATTCTTATCTAGATATACGTTACTTCATGAGTGAAATTCGGCATATTTCATCACTAACTAATTTAATATATCATGAGTTGTTAATTATATTAATTATACATCTTAATTATACTTTGTTGCTTATTCCAGTCGAGCCTCATTAACGCGCACATGCTTAACGAGAACTACTTTTAACACGAACTGTTTCCTAAATCTCGTCAATAATAAATACCATAGTAATACAATTTTATTTCACTTTCCCGATAATACGAACGAATTTGTTTTGTCTCTGTGAGGATTGGTGTTAACGAGGTTCCACTGTACCTGAAATATTTTAATCTTTATCAGCTTTTTCACGAGAATTTAACTTAATTTTATCACTTTAAAACTTAACACTTAACATATATATATATATATAATGCTTTACCTTCGTGTTGGATATTAACATGTAATGTTATTGTTGCATTGTTATGTTTGTATATGCATTGACATATATGTCTTTCTGCATATCAAAATGTATTCGTTTTGTCAAATACAAGTTAAAAAAATGAACATCTGCAAGTGAATATTTTTTAAACACAGCACAGTGAATTATTTTAGTTCAAGTCATACAAGTATTCGTATTTAGAAAGTATATTTTATGGTTTCTTATTTAGTATTCAAAGTTTATATGCACATACATAATGCTGAAATAAAAGAGCTATGGGCATCCGTATATTTTTTTACATTAATTTACATGCCATGTGATCAGTGATGTTATAGGGCGATTTATGAGAGGGGCATTTTTTTATGACGAAGCAAAAAGGAAGAAAATTAAAGCATGTTTATGGATTAATGCAATTTGGATTTTATTTGATGAATGCAAATGTCCAACTTTAAAATAAAATTCCAATTAAGTTGCATACTGTCCAATGTAAGTTCGGCAAAGTTAACTATTTTGTACATTTTTTGCACGTTGATTACTTTAGGGGGTGAATGAATATTTCAAAACAAAAATGTAAGGCATTTAGGTGCATTGAAATTACTTACCAAACAACTGCACCAGTGCTGTATTTCCCAATAAGCTATACTAGGCTATGGACAGGGGCGGTAAAATATGAGGGGCGGTATCAAATTATAAAACATTTTTTTTGCCAGTATATTTTCAAAAATGAAAGCAAATATTTATTTGACAAGGGCAGAATTTTATCGTTTTGCCTGGGGTGGCAAAAACGACGGGCCGACCCAGGGCTTAGTTATGTTTTCTGCGATACGAAAGCCCTATTAATAGAAAATTTTTTGTCGTATATTGAATATAACAATTTTTATATTCCTACCTCTGATTGGGGGCGGACGTGTAGGAAGAAGCGGCACAAAAAAAAAGCCTAGGGGCGGCAAAGTGGTAAATCAGCCCATGAACCACACATGAATTATAAAAAATAAACGAATTTATCGCATGTAAGGCAAAAATTGAAAAGATATCTTTATTACTTAGTTATATTTTTTAAAAGAATATATACTACGCAACTGGTTTTAGCCATAATTAAAGAAAACTGTTAAGTATTTTTAATTCGCACGCTCGGACTACTCTATGTGTTCCATTCTGTATATAAAAGAATTAAAATACAAACAGCAAAATTAAATGATTGCTCTAATTACGTTCCTATCTCGCTCATTTCCAAGAAAGGCATCCTTTCTTCATCTACGTCAACGTTTCGACAAAAGATCCTCTTAGTTATCAAACCGTATCGATAGGGGACGCCCTCCGTTGTTGTATGTAGCGGAACTTGAAGAAGACAGGATCTGAGAATGGCTGAGGTCAGTTCCCGTACCTCATCGCCATAGTAATTCTGCAAGCCAGATTATCAAGTCCGGTAAACAACTATAGGAACGGCCCCACGTCTCGGGTCATCGTCCTAAAATCTAGGTCAATGGCATTGCAGCTATTACACTCGAAGATTATGTCACTGGAACGGCCCTGGCGCCAACCTGTCAATGTTATGTTGGTACATGAGTTTCGCTGGTTCTTTGAGAAGAATGCGGAAGCTGTGACAGTGTTACAATATAGATTGTCGTGCCTCAAACCTTCTTGTGACCTTGGCCAACACCACAGATTATCAAGTTAACAAGATGCATACCCAGCACACACAATTGCCTCAAGAAATATAACCATCGGATAAACAGGTTGCAGAAAATAGTCATAAAATAGTCGAAATATCAAGCGTCAAAAACAATTTTAAAATTACGCATTTACTTCAGCTTTTGGATTTTGCGCTCGAAGTGCTCAACTACCAAATATTTTTGCATTGTGAAAATTCATTAGTGCGTAAGTACCATAAGGATCTAATAATCGTATTATATTTTAAATATAAATCTATATATATTAATATACTAGAGCGAGCCCGTCTTTTACGTAGGTACATCTAATCACCTTAGAGTCTTGGCATGGGCGTACGCAAAAAGTTCATAAAAGAGGGTGTTAAAGGCTGACAATGGGAGGGGGGGTTATTACAGAGCTATAACTCCATGTACTCATATGTATATGTACAAAATTTTATCGATTACAACCCATCACCCCTCCCCCTGCGTTCGCCAGTGGGCCTTAGAAACACTTCAATAATCAGAGCAAAAGTCTAATCATTACAACGTAATTGGGAATCCGTAAACACAACGATATTATATATTATTCACTATGGAAAGAAAATTCAGTTGCAGACGTAAAAGTATATTGAATTACATATTTTGATTTTATTACCATAAAGTCAGGAAAAGGGGTATTTAAAATTATGACTAAAATTAATTTCCCTCTCTCCACTTGATCATGCCGTTTCCATACGTAGTAAATAACTTTTCACAGCAGGTTATGTAGACCAAAAAACATATTCGAATCAATAATTTACTAATATTATATTTTATTAGAAACTTTAATTTTGAAAAATGTCACTATACGGAATGGGTGCCCATATGAGCGGGGTTTCAGCCCTCTCCACTCCTAGCCATTCAAAAATTTGATTTGCTGGATTCTGTTATGCATTTACTTTCAGAAGTTGCACAGTCACATTTTAAAATAAGGTACTTTTTAGCTCATTACTAATTGTCAAGCAGTATCAATTATTTTTGTAGCATTTTAGTATCTTGTACATTCACTAAAATGTTTGACAGCCTTGAGAAGAAAGTAATAATTTTTCTCAGCCACTCCCTAGAAGTACTCATATGGGCGTCTATGCTATAAGGTGACGTGAAGTAAAATCACTTCTTGTCCTATATCCAAGTTTGATTTTCAAAAATAAAATTGCGCATGTTTTTGCTTTCTCTATCCTCGTAAAGCATGAATTCAGTTTCGCACCACCAGGTCCACATTAAACGTTCGAATAGGATACTATATTTAATATAAGTATGCTGTGGTTCGGAAAAAAATTACGTAAGCTATTGATCCCATCTCGGATGTTTTTATAAGCCTTCTGGGGACCAAATACTAGAAAAAATAGCAATCAAGTTTAAAAGGGTTTATTTCCGAGTACGCATATAAAGTTAAATGTATATTTTATATATATACAGTGGCGTAGCTAGATGTTTTGCCGCCCGGGGCGAGTGACTATCATTGCCGCCCCCAATATGGTAACAAAACAAATTTTGTTTTTTAAAGGCTAATTGTCGCCCCCTAAATTGTGACCCCTGGGGCGACCGCCCCCTTGCCCCCTTAGCTACGCTACTGAATATATATATATATATATATAATTACATATATTATCATATTATTTTAAGATGGATATAATGTCTTTCTCTTTTAGTAAAATTTTAAACAATGAAGTGGGCCATAGTAATCTGCATAATTTGTATTGGCGTAAGTGCAGCCCTTCCAAATCCTGCAGATGAACAACAAAAGGACAACCAGCAGCCAGCGCTTACCGCAAGAGCGCCACGATTTGATGAGAGAAAATTTAGTAAGCAAACAGCTCCAACTGCAAATGAACTCGACGGCAACAAGAAGCAAGTATCCCAATTCCTTACGTCCAAAAATGTCATCCGTACGTTGGTCAAACTTATTTTCGGTAACGACGAAGAAAGTGCAGCTACTTCAAAGCAGATTTTAAGTATTTTCGTAAGTGTGCTGGACATGCTTAAAAGCACCTTAGGGCAAAGAGCTAGATCTGCTACCTCTCGAGGATCTCGAGCCGTTTTAGACGATGCAGCAACAGCAAGCGCATCCATTCTGAAAGGTTACGTTAAAGCCGTCCTAACGAATAACAATAGTTGCGTTCAGAAATATATGTGTGAAGCTAGTAAAGAAGCCGTTTCTGATGGCCGTGAAGTCGGATATCTCATTGCACAAATTGGAGGGTAAGTTATGTAATTTGTTAATATTAAACACGCATTAATAATGATGAATCCTCAATAATTGAGATTTGCAGTAAAAGCAGTTAAAGTGAGTACGAAACGAATAAATAACAAAAGCCGATTTAGATGTCAACTAGTTTAATTTTTATGGCTCAGGGATAGCACAGATATTGAGTGGGGTGTATGTGTGTGAGATTATTTAATTCCTCATATTCGTCTACCCACGTTTTCGAATTTATTCGTCTGTTCTTATTATTTCGTCCTTATTATTTATTCATCTACAACGAGTTCAAGGGTTCTAATAATGAACTGTTAGCTATCTTTTTATCTATATATCAAAATAATTCAAACGTTAGATTATTACTCAAAAGTTATTGATATAAATAACACACACACATAAGCACAATGTTTGTAATTACTAATTTCCTAATCATGCTAAGAAATATAGTTTATTTGCAATATGAATTCACCTGTAAAGAGAAAATCCTGAATAAAATCATATGACAGTTTTTACAAAAAATCCGTCCATTTAAAACGCAGTTTTATTTCATTTCTACAAAGTTGAGGTTTATTTTGTTTATGCTGGCTAAAATAAAACTAGTTAGAAGTTTAATGGATGGATAATTTTTAATTAAAATCAGTTTTGTGAAAAAAATGGTTAAAAACTTTATAAAAATACTAAATAAAAACTAAATATATTATAGAGTGTAGTAGAAAGAAAGCTGATTATTCAAAATAAAATGGGAGGACCTGATTTTGATGTGAAATTTACGATAATAAAATCAATATTAACCAATTAGGATAATACAATTCAATTCAAAATTCATAAAGGTAAAAAGAAACTACGAAACGTTAATCAAAAAATACGTTTGATTACTCATTACTAAACCATTACAATAATAGCGAAAAACGCCACAACGTATATGTATATGTTAATTAAGATATTAATTGCTTTAAAAATAGTTCGATACATTTGCATATATCCGATATCTATCATTTATAATGGTTTCCCTCTTGAGATCGGAGTACAATAGGAAACAAATATGAGGGATTTTGCCGAAAACATCGAACGAGTACCTACTAAGGTCGGGAACGTGATTTATTGCCCCCCCAGGAAGTTTACCAGATCGCCCCCCTCCAACTAATTCCCTCCTTTTATATATACGCATATTACATGTTATGCTCCAAGGTTTTGACTGAATTTTTAAATTATTTATTATCAAATATTTATTTTTATACACACATACTCTTTAAATGTATTTAATGATAATAATTTTTAAAAAAATGGAAAAATTGAAAAGTTTCGACCTGAGTTGCACCTTTAGATCCCAAAACCATGGCCATTTGCCCTCCCCTGTCTGCGGTCCTAATGTTTACTAAAAAATAAGAAGTGCAACAGGCCATTTCGGTTAAGCTAGTGGTTCCAAACCTAGGTCGCGAACAGGTTTCTGTGGGTCGCCACAACTATTTTTAGTTGCAATTATTTTTATAAGGAATTTTATACCAAATGTTTCCAACGCTTTTATATTTCAACATGGCTACACACATTGCAATATTCTACTAATGGTTGTTAACTTTATATCTATAATATATATATATAATTAATAACATATAATAATATATAATGTGCATAATGTATTATATATAATTAATATAATATAATTTTCTATTTAATGTGTTTTCTTTACTCTCTTAAAAATGCTTTTATTATGCAAATGTTGCGGTGGCAGACAGAGGGGGTCACGGATCTTTTGGTTACTATAAAAGTGGGTCGCGGCTTGAAAAAGGTTGGGAACCACTGGGTTAAGCAAAGTTCGGATAATCGGGGTTCTGCTGTGTATAAAGTTTAGTAAATTTTTAAGCATTTTGTCTGCTTCAAATTACCCACTTCGGCATTTTCTAACAAATAGTAACGTAAGTTAATGTCAGGACCGTCAAATTGTTTAAGTAATTAAAGTAAATACCAGGACTTTGATTGTCCACGAAATTCATCACGTGATTAAAATAAAATACAAAGTACCAGGGAAAAAATTTATTAATGGTATTTCGTTTGCTATTTTACCAATATTTAATCTATTGTATCCAAATGTCATTTGTTAATATATGCATTTTTAATGAGAAAAGTTTTAAATATATTTGAAATTTGCATGTAATATATATGTTCAAGCGTTATAACATTTCCATAAATATTATTTTCGCACCCACCGACGTAGGCACACATATATATATACACACACTCCCTCTCCCCGTTTCTCTAAAAAGCGTTGTACACTACAATACAAAGCCAGGATACAATACCAGGAGGTTGCATAACAATACTTCCCATTGACAAATTATTAAACAAGGCAATTCAATTTTATTACATAATATCGGGAATGTATTCTTTATAAAGGTAAAGTGAGGGCGTTTGATATTATGATGAGTGAATGGCAATTTTTTATTTTTTTTTTATAATCTAGATTATATTTCTGTAGTCACGGTGAATAACTGATTAAGTATAAAATCGTAATTTTTCAGGGCGGCACTTTTTTAGAACTTTTTCTGCCTATACGGTTTTTGAAAAAAATGAATTTGGTTGACATCAATGTGACTCAAATAACGTTCTAAATTTGATGGTTTGAAGAATAATTAATTTGCTGAAACCATATGCGCTGAAATCACATTTTTGTCATTTTTTAACTTAACCACATATTCCCTGTGACCACAGATTTATTTGCAATGTAGACAATATATATTCTCTCGGGCAGCATGGGCTTCGTCAGATTTTGTCTTTACCTATCGTTGCCCGGGTGGACATGAACCACGTATCACTAAATGTAACTACACTGTAGACTGCAAAAAGGTTCATGATCTCTCCAACAATAAAGTTATTATTATTATTTCAACACTTCCACTTTCAACGTTTCACTTGACAAAGGGAGCAGTTGGTTCTCAAAATTTCTAGTTATAAATCTTACGCCAGTGTCGAAATAACTGTTGTCATTATACACAACTTTTTGAGATTGAATAAACGAAAATTTGACATTTATTTCTTTTATTTTATATAATTATTAAATAAAAGATTTAATTTAAAGTATTTAATATTTATTTCTTTGTAGAAAACATTAAATTACGTTTGTAACGAAACAGTACAAAGTCTTATCAGGAGATTTCGCACTAACAGTTATTTCAACACTGGCGTAAGGTTCAAAACATTAGGTTTCAAAAACCAGAATTCATTCTGCCTTCACTTGACAAAGGGAGCAGTTGGCTCCCGAAACGTCGTGTTTTTGAACCTTACGTTAGTGCTGAAATAACTATTGTTATTAAATTACGTTCTTTATTAAAATCATCGATTCTGTCTATAAAAAAACGTCTTCCCTAATTTTTACACATTATCATTTGGCTGAAGGTAAGCAGATGGATATTAAAATATGTTTCAGAAATCGAGAATATATACACTGAAGGATCGTTAAAGTGAAGTTAAAAGTTGAAGCTTAAAGCGAAGTGCCTTCGTTTTAGTTAAATTATCCACAGTCGGTTTTTTTTCCTTTTCGTAAAAACATAATAGATAAATAACTTCTTCAAATACATTTTTTTGAGAAAAGAAATGCTAGTAAACAATTAATATCCATGACTTTAATATATCATTTAAAGCTAATTATAACTTTTGCATAAAATATATGTGTTTATGTGGCGGCTTGTGAGTTGGAAATCTGGGGATGTTGTAAATACATTCAATCTATCTTAAACTAAATTACATTTCTAACCTAACATACAAAATTATGAAAAATTTGCATATAGTAGAAGCCAGGTTATCTGAACCTCACTTAACCGAAATTACCTGCTATATTTTTTTAAGCGAACACTCGTTCAAAGTTTTTTGGTAAAAACAGTCATATTTGTTTTCTAATTCGCTCCTCGGCCTTAAAATAGAAATCAGTATAAATGGTAGATACCTGACATACACAGCGATTTGTGCATATCGAACATGTACAAAGATACCGGACCATATCCAAAGCAGTTAATACCTTAATTAACACATGTACATATACTTTCTGATGTTTTTATTATCAATATAATAGTTTAATAATATGAAACTAACTTGTTCTTTGAATAAATATTGTAGTTTATTCGTATTTTTATACTGAAAACGAAATTTCTGAATTATACGAAACCGAGTTTGCCCCTTTTATTTAAAATAATCAAGGTTTTATACTGGTTAAATGTTTCAGTTTAACAACGTACGTAAACTACAATGTCAATTGTAGTTTATTCCGAAAAAGATGCAAACAAGCAACACAAACGATTCGTTTCTGACTAAAAAACATATGGAAAATCAATGAAAACAATAATACGGGCGATACCAGTAAATCGTTATAATAACATACACTATGTATGAATTCTTCGCAGTACCACGCAGACATAGATAATCTCCTCCTCGCTGATGGCCCCGCTATATATCACTCCGATGCTTGCGTGATGACCTATCGCTCTAAAACAAAGAGTTGCAGCAAAAGTCGATTTTCTCCACAGAACTTGAGGATAGTAATAAATTTTCCTACTAGAGTTGCGTCATACACATATATATATATGCACTGGTTTCCATAAATTAAGCAACAAATGGAAAAAACGTGATAATTTGGCCAAATGTAGTTCAAAATGCACGGAATTTGCGTATGTTACTGGAAAAGGCATGTAGCATCGATATACAGGATGCAAACGAGTGGCGCTGGTGTCGATTTATGCAAATGCGAAAAAGCTTAAAACTAGCTGTTTTGCAATGAGTCGCCAATTAATGTGCGATGGTGAATGAAAAGATTTCGAGATAGCCAATTTGTAAAAATGACGTCGAAACGTCATTTGCCAGTAGAATTACATTACGCAGCTATACGCAGACTTGAAGCTGGTCAGCGGCAGGCGGACGTTGCAAGATGGCTGAACATCGACAATTCTGTGGTCAGCAGAGTGTGGCAACAGTTCCGAACCAGGAATTCAGCCTCCCTAAGATACAGCGAAGGTAGGCCAAGGGTTATGACCTCCTCAGATGACCGATACTTGCGGCTTTCGGCAAGGCGAAACAGGATTACTACTCCGACTCATCTCAGATCTGGGCTTGCTGCAGCTACAGGAAGGACTGTATCAGCTTCGACTGTACGCAGAAGGCTACATGAAGAAGGACTGTACGCTAGGCGACCAGTATTATACATGCTCTTAACTTCTCGCCACAGGAGGGGGAGGTATGAATTGGGCATGTACGCATGAGAACTGGACTCGAAATCAGTGGAGGTCCATACTTTTCACGGATGAGTCGAAATTTGCTTTGCAGAGTGATTCTCGACGAGTTTTCATCTGGAGAGAGGCTGGTACTCGATATCAGCCCTCTCTTATGCAGGAAAGGGACACATATGGTGGAGGTACTTTGCCTGTATAGGGAGGCGTAGCTTTAGGCGGACGTACTGCCCTCTATGTGTTGTCTCATGGCAACCTTAATGCTCAGGGGTTTAGAAACGAGATCCTTGACCCCATTGTTCGACCGTATGCGGCCGCTATTGGCGATACATTTGTACTGCAGTCAGATAATGCCCGCCCTCACACAGCTCGTCTCGTGCAGCTGTAAATTGAAGAAGAGACTATAATCGAAATGCAATGGCTAGCACGCTCTCCCAATCTGA
>QLNU02008300.1:8968-25034 GCA_006491805.2 Dysdera silvatica | reverse complement strand
AATAATCAAATAAAAACTTGACAACCTTAATATAAAAATAAGTGGTAAAATGAGGTAGGAAGGAGACTTGACAATCTTAGCATAAAAATCAGTAGTAAAATGAAGTGGAACGGGAGGAAGTGTGCTGAAAAAGATACTATGTAAATAACCCTCCCCCATTTGAAGGATTTTCAAAGTTCCTCTTTTGGTAAGTGAAATACAAAAGCATTGACAGTATTTTCAACATAAATAATGTAGCAAATGCATGTATCTAAAAAATTTCTTTCTTTTTTAAAAAAATACACAGTTACATACCAAGCTATGCACAAGGTGGGGGTTTGGGGTTTATAAATTAGTCCATGGGACAGAGGGGATAAAGTAGAAAGATGGGGAAAAACTGGAAAAAGAAGCAATGCCAAAATAGGAAAAAATAGAAATTCTGCAATCTCTACCTCTGGTAAAAATTCTTAACAGAAACTTTCATCACCAGTAGAATAAAATAATTAGACTGCGGAAATTAGAAATATGCAGTATGATCAAACCATATCACACTTCAAACAGTTCAGCTCAGATGGATAATAAAGAATGATGTAAATGCCATGAAACAACAAACCCATTCTGATATTGACCTCTGTCATAAGGTTCTGGAGTATATGAGGTGGTATGGCACAGACTTAGTTCACTCATCCATTTGAAAAGAAAAATTACTTCGAAAAGTAACGATAAATTTGAACGTACTGTGCTATCTAGATGCATATTCCTTCGCTTTCTTCACTAGATAAACTAGAAGACCTTTTAATATCAGAGTGACTTAATATGGTATCGGACATATTTAAATTGTATATGGAAACCATGCTAAGGTATCTTTATAATATTAAAATCGCTTGAAGTGGATCAACGACATACTAAAGATACTCATAAATAAATTTTAGCCAGGCAATGTACAAACTCATAAGTATAAATTTAACTGCATTCACAATAATAAATTTTAATAAAAAGACACTTACATCCATAAACCATATAGAATTGGCCCAATATTTCAGTCTGGACAGACAATTCATATCAGCAACAGGTGCAATAGCATGTAAGTGTAGGTGATTAATGGAGTAAAATGGAGGTACATGAAATCCAAACCTAAAAAAAAATTGAAATATACTCTTCATGCACATATTTTACTTAAGTTACTCAAAAAACATACTTAGAATTTTAGCCTTCTTTGAAAGCACTGAAAATCTAACTGATAAAAGAGCTTATTAAAAGGCTGATTCTAATTAATTTGAATTGGTGGAGATTTTTATATGGAACATATATTTAGATATATTACATGATAGCTCAAAGGATATCAGGAAAGGCTATACACATTACATAATGCATATTAACAACTCTTACTTTGATATTGACGTTAAGATTTAAAAACATGATGTGTGAAGGCAGAATTCATTCTGAATTCACATGATAAAGAAAGCAATGAGCTCCTGAAAGGTTGCAATTTTAAACCTTAATACCAATGTTAAAGTAACGGTTATGGAATCTTGTGGTGAAGCTTTATATTGTCTTGTTATAAATTCATACTGGTTCTATCATTTTGCAATAAACCTTAAAGAAAGGGCATCACATGTCATGTGTAGCGACATGCTTACTAGCATGTTGCTACATAAATGGCAGCACAACATTCCACCACTAGATGACGGTAAATACAGTTGTATGTGATTACTCAAAATGAGTCTTTTATGCATTAAAAAAGTCTCCTGTGAGCAGGAGAGACATTTGATAAGTATTATGGATGACACATTACTACAATACTATTGCAATAGTCTCCATAGCCTCAATTTCATTTCATTTATTAACCTAGAAACAACAAAATATACAAATTTTCTCAATTTTAGCAAATAAATTTCTGTTACACTCATGCATTCAAATAAAAGAAAATTGTTTTTTATAAAATGCTCTATTGATTTAATGTGTTAATAACAGTCATCAACAGTTTCACTAATGCACTGAACATACAGTAAAACCCCAATTGATAGAAATAAAGAGGGCAGTTCCTATAGCAAAATTTTGAATAATCCGGAAATTCAATTTTCGGTGAACAGAAACAACAATGTTTATCCAAAAAACACACTGTGGTTATGATATCACATGTTTTTTCTTATGGGGTAATTTACTCACGCTTTCCCCCCATCAGGACCAGAGGCCCTGGGTTTAACTATTTTCATAGTAGCTATTAAATCTTCTAACACCTAACCAGATGCATACTGAGTGGGCATTTCAGTTTGGAGAGAGAGATTTACAGGAAAGAGAAGATGCTTAAGATTGTACATTTGGGTGTCAGCTACAGCTTATCAGTCAATGTACAATACAATGGAACCTTGCCAGAACTATGCAGCTGTGATACATTAGTCAAAACACACCATTAAAGCCCCTCTGACCACACCACAAGATCATGTGTGGTCATAGCCAGCAGTGGGTGAAAAACAACAAATTTAACACCACCCAACTTTTCTCTTGTACATTTTGTTTTTATTATATTCTTGAACACAGCAAAATAAATACAGGTTCACCTATATAATTAAATATGTGTCCTGTTTGAAATATAAAATAGCAATTCCTTTTCAAGTATTTGAAAATTTCTGCATCAAGTGATAACAAGCATCAGGTAGGATAATTTCTCCTTCAATAAATTTTTATTTTCATAAAATCGCAATACTTAATGCAAAAACAAATATATTTATTGGACAACGTGTTGTTTATTTTATCTCAGAATACATAAGGTTTAACTAAATGTTTCATTGTTTTCGAGGAAACATCCAAAATACCTTGTGCAAAATCGTGGGGTATGGAAGAGAAGATTAAAATTTAAGCCTACAAGGATTGTGGATTATCAAATCATCAAATTGGAAAGAAAAAAAAAATGAATAGGTCATTGAATGTGCTCAATCAGTTTATAAAAGTAGATAATAATTATAGCATAAAAAAGAGAAGTAATTGAAAACCGATACTGACTGAACAAGACAAGCGTTGTATTATTCGGCATGTATCTTCAAAACAAATGTTTGCATTGGAAATCAAAGCAGAATTATCTTTGTCAGTTGGAATTTGCCAAGTGCAGCAGGTTTTTTGTTTTCTTCTGATCAGTTACAATTTTCAAAAAGACAGAACAAGCCAGAAATGACCAAAGTAAAAAAAGCATGATTGAACTGCGCTAAAAAGTAAGTAATGTTTCAGAATTGCAAGGGAAGTATTTTCACAGTGATAAAAATAAATTTAATCCTGATGGCCCTAATGGATTCCAATATTGTTGGCATGACTTGAGAAAAGATCCAGAAATTCGGATGAGCCAAAACTTCGGTGATAAATGTCATGATTTGAGAGCTTTTTCATATGCGGGGCAATTGCTGCTGGCATGGATAATCTCTCATATGAAATCTCATTGGTCGAAAATGCTGAAGATTTAATGGGAGGTGATTTCATATTCCAACAGGACAATGCATCAATACACACATCGAAGTTCACCAAAAGGTGATTTGTTGAGAAGGAATTGAAATTTTTGAGTGGGGCCTTTGATAAATTCAAATGTGAACCTGATCGAGGACCTATGGGGTATCCTGACTCACAAAATGTATGCAAATGGTTGGCAGTTCATGAAAATCAAAAATCTCAAGGATGGCATTCACATTGCTTGGTTGGAAGTCAAGATCGATAGTCTTCAAAAATTAGCATCAGCAAGGCTCTAACGTCTCTTCATCTGTCATTCAGTCAAAAGGAGGTAATACCAGAGTCCATTCTAGTCTCTAGGCTTATTTCACACTGTGTAACACCCTGCCCACCTATTTTATTAAAATACATGGCATGTTGACTGCCCTGACAAAAAAATTTGCTCCCTAACATGCTGCTCCTTAATTAATGTTTGCACCCTACTGTTAGTCTGTCCCTTTCCTGAAAAACACTCCCAAAAATATAGCTTTGGTTCTCTATGTTGGATCTCCCCCCCAAATAAACTCTGAAGGATTTTAAGTAACTGATCAGGTGAGGTGGTCAGAAAATACTGCCTGTTGTGGCAAACAATTCTGTTATTTATGAAAAATGCTAATGAACTTTGTTGTCAAAAAACAACTGTTTTTAAAAATAGACTCTTTTATATACATTACAGGAAAATGAAAAAAGAACAAGAATGAATTGCTGGACGATTATGGAATTTACATATGTTAATAGGGTGGAGCACACATAAGCATGATCTTAATTTCAGGATCAACTAGTGATTGCTTATACCAAAACACGCTGTAATATGCAAATTATAGTCGGTGGTATGTAACACATTGACTGCCGATCTCGCACCAGTGCATAATGCAGCATTATCGCTGAAGAGCCAATCATACGCTGGCACGTGATGTGATGTCTGAGGAGCCAGCATAGGAAAAGCCAGGCCTCGATGTTTATTACCCAGTTCAATCGGCATTACATTTTGGGTATATTTGCTGGTATTGGCGTGAGGATTTGCTTCGACATCACATCTGAGCTATAGCCTTCCATGAAGCGGTTATGAATTTCTGCTTCCGATACTCCATGTGCCCATTCATAATGAACAATCACTCTCACTTCCTCTTTTGACTATGAATTTCTCCTCAAAATGCACCTTCTCTCCAAATCTGCCAAGCCAAGACTGAGAGACACATACCCTTTCTGCACAAGCATTGCGAGAGTGCCACCTGCTGGATCACAGCCATACATCATCCAATGCTGTATGGATGTGTTTTGCATTCAACCACTATCTGGTTTCCCCCATTGCCGACCCTGGGAAAAACTAGAGGGGAACTTATTTTCACACTCCACCTCATAGTAAAATGAAATAAGTTTAATAGAAATTAGAAAGTATGGTGATATCTCATCTACTATACTTTGCCCTTTCTGTTCACTTAAATGGGTCTCAATACCAAGTGCCATTTATTTTTTATTTATTTCTCCTACTAAGTCATACATGGCTTTTCCTTCTTCTAACGACTGTTCCTGTCCCCCTCACTACTTTATGTGGTATTAAAACCTCATTTTAATTACATATATATTTATAGTTTCCTGTAAAAAAAAAACCTGTACCTCAGTTATAACATGCATGTAGAGATTTTTTGATAAAGTGCCCCTTTTTCAATCCAAAGCACCTTGCCCTTTTCTGGTCCCAGAATGAACATTGGCAATAGCAAATATTGGCTTTCCTTTTTTTTATGCACAGCTCAAAGTGAGCCTATAATTATTTCGCAGTTTTTCATTAAATTGACTATTATGAATTATTTACCTTAATTTGTAAAATGATACTTTCATAACTGAAGCTTTAATATCAATTCAATATATGGACACTATATTTCCTTATTTCAACCAAAAAGTAAAAACATTTATAGGAACCTATATTTATTATGAAGACTGTAACATTTGTGTTGGTTCTTTCTTAAGCTCAGAGTACATTAGAAAACAAATATGGATGTTTCAAAAATATTGAACAGGGATTTACTTTAAAAAATAATTTAATGTACAGGTCATTTCGGTTAAATGAAGTTCAGTTAAGTGGGGTTCTTCTCTACATGCAACAATGGGAGACTGTCTAAAAATATTAGTTGCCAGGAGACAAAAGAGGGAGAGGGCCCACCCACAACTATAAAGCTAGCATCTAATTTTTATAAGAAATAAAAAAGCATTTTCATTACATAATCATGATAGTAAAGATCCAAGTCTATATAACTTAAATGTCAATTTCACATAATCAAAATGATCTGTTCAGTTATCATATTCTTAAAACGTAAGGTATCTTTGAAATATGATTTTAATTTTTTTTTATTAAAATATTAATAGCAGCACTGATTTTAGTTGCATACAGTTCATCCCATCATTCTACCTTTTGCTGAAAGACATTACTGAAGTTTAAAATTAAAAGAAGTTGGTTTATAAAGAAAAAAATAGCTGTGCATAAATCTGTATTTTTAACTGCTCTATGAAAAAGGTTGGTTGTATTTTTATGGCGCAAGGACAGCAAGGGTCATTCTGTGACAAACAAGGTGAGGACCATGAAAAAAAATGTACTCTAAAATGCACTTTACATAATTGTTTTATTAAATTAAAGGCAATGTTACAGATCATTTGGGATTAAACAGACAACTTCATGGATGACTACAAAATGCACTGGAATGTCGAGCATTAGTTTAGAAAAGATAAAATGTTACACATATAACTGGTATATGTTTTAAAAGTGAATTACTGATAGGGAAAGAGTCATTAACCAGCTTAGTAATTGCATTACTGGACATTTTCTAGCAGAATAAAATACAAAAATCCATGCTTGTGAAAATTTAACATACAGTGAAACTTGTCTACGAAGGAAACTCACAGCAGCAGAAAAAAATTTTCGTAGTATGCAGGTTTCCGTCTTATGTAGGTTACATGCAAAACAAATACATACATAGTTAAATTCAGTGGTGAGAGATGACTGGATATGCTAATTGTTTTTATTTGTCTCATCTTGCGAACTTTATAACTAAATTTATTTCCCTCGTGATAGAAATATTTATTTTATCGCTGCATTTTATATTTATTAATTTTTGCAATATTTTGTGTTAATAGTTACGATCAATACAGTACAAATCTCCATGGTAACTGTGTACACCTATTCCATACAAAAAGTATATTACATAAGCTTAAATTGTAACAATAAAGTACATAATTGCCCTTATTCCCCAATTTTCAATCAGTCCATTTTATATCAGGATTAAAATGAGAAATGTGCTGACGTATCAAGTATTCAACCTTTAATATTCACTCACAGTATGCAATTCTTTGATACATTAACTGTATGTACCCTAATGTGTTTTCTAGATGCCAAGAAAATAGACTGATTCAGGAACATTTTATCATCCCCACGAGTGATTTTCTCCTTGATGGAAAAAGAAAAGAATAAGCGTTTCATTCTTCCCAGTTTCATTTTTTGTTAGCTTTCAAAAAGTTCTTTTATTTGAATTTGTGATCTTCAAAAACAAACTAACTCAAAACCTAAGTATCTTCGAGAACTATTTTCGAATACAAATGGGAACTGAAGGTGCTTCTCTGGATATAGGCCTCACATTGGATGCCCCTTTGTACTACACTTTGCTATGAGTTTATCCATGAATTGATAAAGTCTACATGAATGACTTTTCGTTCTGGTTAATAATGAACGTTTTTATTTAAGTAGGGGGGTGGTATTCAAAATGGTGGTCGGGAAAGGGCATTCACCTTTGATCCACCTTCGATCATTCTTCTGGACTCCTGCACAAGCTTTACTGATCCGAATGTATATAGTGACTTTCCCAAAAATTGTTCTTAATTTGAAGTCATACCAAAAACCACATTACTAATTCAACCACTCAATGCTATTTTTTTCGTCAAATGAAAAGATTCATAAAAAGAATTACAAATAGAATAGGCATAGATGAATTGCCAATTGATATCCAAAATAAAAACAATTTGGTCGGCTGTATTTTATGGCGTAAGGACAGTAAAAGTCATTCTGTGCCAAACAAAGTGGGGCTGACATTTGATTTTACAATGAGAATAAATTAAAACTAAAATGGTAAAAATGTATTGAAAGCAATGTATCAAATGTCACAAATGAAACGATATAATAAACTCAGAAGAGATGGGAGAAGACAATATTGGATAAAAAAAAAGTTAAAGATTAAAAGTATCACCTAAAATGTCACAAAGGGTAAAATTATTTTGGTTAAAAGTTACTGAATGATGCTAGTAAAAATTGGGGCAAATACATAAACCATGTAAAACATTTAATGGTTCACCACATGTGGCACACATCGGGGCATCTTCCCCTTTTAAGAGATGTTGATGGAAGAAGCGTATATGCCTGATGCGAAATCTAGCCAGAGTGACCTCGTTACGACGGTCACTTCTATAGCTAGATTTCCACACCTCAATAAGAAGTTTAATGTGGTGAAGCTTATTAAAAACTTGCTTGTCCCATTCCAACTGCATTTCCTGTACAGATGGAATGAAACATGAATGTTAAGATTTTGAAATGGAATCCTCCTGCAGTTGCTGTCTTTGCAGCAATATCAGCCTGTTCATTGCCGGCGCAAAATACAAACAAAATTATTAAAATGTAGTCTTTGGTGTACAATCAATTACAATCCCAGAAATATAAATCGGTGTTACAATATGCCAGGGTTAAATGCAACTGCACTGCTTTTAACCCTGGAAAATTTAAAAATGTAGGATGTTTCCTTCAAAATAGAACATGAAATGTGTGAAACTGAAAATCAACACGAATATTCATTTCTTATTTGTACTCACTGCAATGATACTTTGTTTTAATCATTTTTATATCCCATATCACTTTCACAAAATGCCAAATTCATAGTTTAATAACCATTATTTTTTAAATTTTCATTTATTATTATTATTTGCAGAGAGTCTGGTTTAGCGAACAGTGGAAATTTACTCAATTAGGCTCATTAGCAATTTCACTATGTTGGCGTATCTTGAAACACCACAGAAACTTAAGAGCAACCACATTTGGCATAAAGACAATTTTAAAAATTCAATTAAAAATCAATCAATGATTTTTTTAGAAGTTTGATTATAAACTATTAATTAGGGTCTAAGGACCTACTGAATCAGTAGCAGCCCTAGACTTTGTGGGGCCCTGGGCCATTCACTTTTGCGCGGTCCTAATATTTTGGAAAGTGGCCTGCCTTACCAGGGAGTCTGGGGGAATGGAATAGACCCCGGAGAGACAGGCGTACGCATAAAGTTCGTAAGGGGGTTATAGACTCAATGGGGGGTTACAGAGCTACAACTCGCATATTTCTATGTTAAATATACAAAATTTTACCGCAATGTAGGGGGGTTACAACTCCCATCAACACCCCCTGCGTACGCCAATGCCCAGAGAAAAGTGGGTGAATAGGGGCCTCCTCAGAAAGAATCTGAAAAATTAACTCTTTAAAACAAGGTTTTTAAGCCATTTGATGGGAGATGGTAAATAGTTTTGTCTTCTTGTGGTCCGTTGTTAATAACAAGAATCTTAATTTGACAAAAGGATGAAAAATGAATAATAAAAACAATAAAGATCATTTTAGCGTTATTAAAATTCGAATAAATTACATTTACATTACGTAATAAATAGGGGTCTACAATTTAATGACAAACGTTTTACATTACAAATGTGTCAATAATAAAAGGGCCGGCGTGGGGCCCTGGGCAGTTGCCCAGGCCTGGAGCCACCTCTGTACTGAATGTACTATGTCTTGATTTTGGATGCAACCAATATATAACAAGGTTCCCCTATAAGTAAAAAATTTATCCAACAGGCATTTATGTTCACTAAATTGTGGTTTTCAGTTACCATTGACTAAAATGCAATCATAAATTTCACACTCTGCTATCTATATTTTAACATACAGTCAAACTTGGTTAATTTGAAGCTGAAGGACCATAAACTTAATTCAAATTCCAGATTTTGAATTAGAAAAATTTTATATAATTAATTTCAAATTCACCGAACTGATGTAAAATTCAAATTAGTCACAAATCGTAATTAAACATGCTTGAATTGTTCAAGTTACACTGTACTAAAAAAATAAAAATTAACACACCTTGACTCATTTGGAGTTACATTTTTGGCTTCTAAGACACCTTTTCCAATTTCATGCAACTTGTTTACTGAAATAGAAAAGGAATATCTAAAAATAAGGATTACCACAAATTGTGTATGTTGTGATATAAAATTCTAAACAAACTTAGCAAGCGAAATATGTTTCTTTATATACAAAATCAATAGATTACATCTACAAGAAAGAAGCATTTGGAAACAAAATTTTAAACATTACGGACTGACACAAATTATGTTTATAAAAATTTATCCTTGAGGAGTCTAAAATTCATAAAATTAGTTAGTGCTTTCACTAATCCCCTCTATTATTGTCCTAACATACACACAACCACATCAGTTTTGAAAATTACCGATCCAATATTGTGCATACCTATATCATTAAATCTATATTGGTTTTGGAAGGTATCGGTCTGACATTGCATGTGCATATAGCATTTAATCCAAATCACGATACATCACGAAAACAAAAATTGTGAAACTGGTATCATGCTGCATACTTTATATATGATATCGACATTTCACAATGTACCAATATATCACCCAGTCCTACAAAGTGGTCACGGTCCCAGTTGCTGAGCGAATCTAATGCTGCTTAAACTTTGGTATTCTGTCAGAAATTAAAACTCATAGCACAACATGGCTGTTAGTATGCAGAGTGGGAGAAACAAACATTGTGATCTTATGAACATTGTAAACTTATTAACATTGCATTCTTATAAACATTGTATTCTTATGAACATTTTAATCTCATGAATTTACAATACTAAACAAGCTGTATTTAAACATAACAGCAACCTTTTTTAATAGGGAACATCTGTTTTATCGTTGTCAGGTACAATGAAAATTTAGTAACTCTAAAACAGCATTTTCAGTTTGTGGAATTCTCTCTCTTCTACTATTAATAGGTTATAAGATTCTATTTTGAACCATGCATCATAAATATGGAGAAAATAATATTCTATTTTTTCTTTTTTAGTAGGTAGGGAGGGTTTTATTCAGTGTCAAATTTACAAATAAACCAAGTAAGCCCAGGCCCCAAGATTTTGGAGTCCTGATGTTATTTAAGTTTAGGCATGGATTTACAAATGGGCCATTCCATGGTAACAGACTAACACATATAGGAAAACAATGGAGATTTGTACGTATAAAAAAGAAAACAAATGCTAAAAAAATAAATAATGAAGATCTGCATATGTTGAAAGCATAGCCTATACCAAATTTTGAAGAAAAAATTGAATTTTGAATAAATTAACACTAATTAACTGAATATGTAACAAACTAAAATTACCATGATTTTATGATATACTTACGTTTTTACCTGTAACGTATCAAATATGCAACTTAAAAATATAGTTGGATTATATTTCAATCACTTATGATTAAGAAGACCACAGATAAGAAAATGCACTCTTTAAGTACAATATTTTCATTACAATACCTTTTTAACAGACTAACAGTCAAAAATGTAACAGACTAACAAAATGTTTTATTCCAGATTTAGAGTTTACAGACCAAGCAAAAAGTATGCCTACAAATTTAATTTTATTAAATCATCTGTAAATGTCATTTGGTATCTATTATTTAACTATGGTTCATTTAAACAACAAACAATGGAGCTTACATCAATATTCAATGTGTCTCCTCTTTCAGGAAAAACATACTTTTCCTCGATCGTTTGGTGAAATTTATTTCGTAAGTGTCTTTATTTATTATCTTCGTTACTTGTCCTATAAAATCCTTTATTTATGAGGGATTTTCCATAGGAAATCTAGCAACAACCCAGCATCCAATAAATATAGGATCTTCAATGTCGTTAAATGTGCAGTTACCGATTTCCTGATGGGGTTCTACTTCATTGTTCACATTCAAAGGTTTAAACTTAAAATTTTATCCTTTGCTTTTAGAAATGTTACTTACTTGTACAAGGCCTTTCTTTACAGTCTGTACACAATGAATTTTGTGCATGTCTGGTATTGGAAAGATATTTGTAAATCGGTTATCCAAAACACGTTTCGTGCTTTCAACTTCTGTACTTTCTATAAAAATTATAGTTGCTTTTTGAGTCTTTGAGCAGCAATTACAAATTCCTCAGCATTTTGTATCATAAGTTTTCTAGATTTAATTTTATTCCAAATCATGTGCTTAATAAGCCCACCTACACTATCCACTGCACCTTTGCCATGAGACGTCGCAAAAAAATGCCAGTTGATGGTTAAGCCCATTTCATCTTGTAGATGAGAAATATTAGAGTGTAAATCTCTGTTTGAAATGCTGGCTTGCACCATCAGAAAAAACATCCTCTTCAATCAAAGGGCTTTTAGCTACAAAATTTTCAAGAATTTTCTTATTAAATAGATGGACAGCATATTTGTAATGTGCCAAATAATCTGATATAACGGCATAAGAAACGGAGGCTTTCTTATACCAAATCATACACATGTATAAATAGTCACTTGATTGTTAATCGAGTGCATACCTTGAACCTCATCTTGATAGGAAATCGTAAAGTTTTCAGCAAAATCAACCTGCATGAGCATGGCTTTATACTTTTCAGAAATCTGTAATTTTTGAAAATATTTGTGTTGTTCTCGTTTTACAAAACAGTGTGTGAGATACAGGGGGAGGGTTCTCAAAATTTCATCAACTACTTCATGCCAAAAAACCTTCCTTTTGAAATTTAAGCAATCTTTTTTCATCATTATGATCCCATTGATACCATATAATTTTTGTATTCAACAAGTTGTCATCAATATTTAATAACTTTAATAATTTAAGTTCCACATCTAATTTACACTTGCAATGTTTCCTTATCGTGCAATTTTCATCCTTAGCATTACACACCATTTGAGCTATAAGCGCTTTTGGTTTTGGGAATTGTATCATATTTGCCATGCTTTCCAAAAGGTAATCAAAATTGGCATGTATTTGACGTACACGAACATTTTTTTGAGTTTTGGCCATTAAAAGCACATGCTTTGGTCTGAGGTTAAAAAAAGACCTACTTTTATCAGAATTTTCAGATTTGAAAAGTTCATATACTTCACGAACAAGGCTGCCACATAAATTTATGTTGAAAATTGTTGCTTTAGTAGCCTAAACGCTTAGAAATAGCTGCAAAAATAGTTGTCTTCCAACAAAAATTTAGTCGTTAAAGAAGTTGCCTTATGCAAAAATTTAACAAAATATGTTAATTGCATGCTTTAAAAAAGACCTTAGCTAATTCCATATACTGTATGATCCCATTCTCACAATTAAATCAGCAATTTAGGCACAGATGTAAGAACAAAAAACATAAATGTAAGAAGAGAAAAAACTAATTTTTTATTATTATGTCCTACGTATATATTTCCACTTCTTAATAATTATAGCAAGTCTATTTATCACAATGGTAACCATCTAGACGCGAACTTCAGTGCCCTCAGCATCATTCAGGAACAGTTCTGGGTTCCTATCAGTGTGCCACTGAGTTATTGTTGTCGCCACTGTGAGCATTATTATGACTGCAGGAAAGTTACAAAATCATAATATCGATAACGACCTGGACATGATTTTCAATTACATTCCTCAGCATTAAACAAGAACATTTTATCAAGAAAGAAGTATTGACAATATTAATTTCATAACCTGGTCATAATGGTGGGGAATCCCAATGGCAACAGTGTGACTTCTGCATTAAAACAGCAGAGATTATTTATCACTGTATTCATTATTGCAACACAGTATTCTGGTTTTGACTTTTCAATGGTGTAACAATTTCTGATAATTTTAATAGTTTAAGATATCAAAAAGTTTTCTAATTATTGTGCTCGTTATTTATTGCACTGGGAATTAATATGGAATCAGATATTTAGTTAAATAAACTTTCAACTCGACATGTGGTAATTGGTAAATAAATATGCCATATTTGTAACCATCTAGACATGACCTTCAATTTTTGATTGCCCTGCAGTCAAGTAAGCTGTTGGCAAGATTTTTGGCAAGATTATTTTTTATTATCCAGTCATAACGCTTTTGACTTTACCTTAGATTTATGAAAAATGATTGAGAAACTTGCACCCAGTCTATGAAATTGGTAATAGTACCATTTAAGACCTTTTCATTTTGGAAGTCGGACCATGAATTATGATTTGGTCAAATTGAGTCACAGTTCATTATATCAGAAATATCAAATGAAGTGACCAAATTCTATTCAGTTGTTGCTCCTGTCGACACAAAAGCACTCGCCTGTGCTGCAGACTTATTACAGTATTCTCCAAAGAAAGAAATATATATAATACCTTAAAAACCTGTACAACAGAACAACATGTACAGTTATATATTTCAACGCCAAAGTCTTTATTATAGGACTTGACAATACCTGACTGTCAGAGTTATTATTGAATATCCTCAGTCTGTCAATAGCATACTTGTTAGCATTTCAATTTTGAAAATCTTACAATTTTGAGGATTAATGCATCGGACGCATGAATTGCAAACATGCAATGAATCCTGTCTATAATCGAATGGTATTTTTTCCCTTATTAAGCATTATTTATTGATATTGATAAATGCAGGTTGTATTGAACAGAAAATCAAATCAAAATAATTTCTCAAGATTAGAATTCATTTCTAATTTCATAATTTTCTAATTTCACTAAATCAAGATTTATATAAATTTTTCTACATAAAATTTAAATACCTAACCAAAATTAAGGACCCCCCCTCACACACACAGCAAATGAATTATAGGGATAATCTATGCAAGCAACTTCATTCTTATATTATTTTAATAAATAAATTTACATTAGGATACATTATAATTAAACACAATCTAAGAAGTAACATAATCATGAAACAAGTTTGAAAATGAAAAGCAATTCTTTAAAAGTAATCAAGTAGTTAACAAAATTCTGTTTTAATCTTACTTGACTTTTTCAGGTTTTCCAGACTAAATCTTAATCGATTTCCAGTCGCTAATTACAGTAAACTATACACAACACATTAAAGTTTGCATAATAAAATTATGATTTAAGACTAACATTCATTAACACAAACCCCAAAACCATTTATAACTCAATTACAGTGAATTTACAAATACAAAAACAATATATTGAAAAACTCATTTCTTTATACTAAAAACTTGAATTAATTAAAAATTTATAACACTTTCATCCAGCCCTTTTTGTATTTATTATAAAAGCATTTAACTATATAATTGCAAAGCTGATGCTTCATCTTCTATTCCATTTAAAGTGTGTATGACTATATATAAGGGAAAGGAGATTGGTATGATCAAAATCCCTTACAGATTAAATAATTTAGCTAAAAACACTTTTTGTTTTTCAAGTTTTAGTTATATATTTGGCAAACATTTTCTTCTGAAAAATATACAAGCTTAATAATTTTATATAAATTATATTAGTTTTGGTGCAAAATGATAACTTTTGGAAGAAGTTTAGTCAAAAGTACAAGTTTTTTCCCTCCAAATTTTTCTGGTATATAGTATGTGGAAGGTTGTACAAAGCAATTGTTCAGGGAAATATCTTGAAGGCTATTGTATTACTGAATTTTCAGCCCTCTGACTCAATTTCGTATTTCAAACTTCCCTGACTGTTCCAGGTTTTGCAGATCTATAGACACCCTGTCAACACCAAACAAGATAATACAAATAGACTAAGGTCAATCATTAAAATTAGTAGGTTTCAAATTTAAAATCAAGTATAATTTTAATTTAACACATAAAATCTATTTATAAGTCAAATCTCCCTCGCTTGATGAAATTGAACTTCGTGGACAACTTGATTCCAGCTCTAGAATTTTGGAGATGGCCGGTTTTAAAAAAAAAAAAAGATCGCCAGAGGGCACTATGGTAGCTGTTTTGTTCCTTCTATTAGAGACACGAAGGTCAGCCAAAAATCTTGCACCCTCATCACGAAATTCCAAAAAATGCCACCAGGGACACACCTTTACCAAACGATCTCCCTCCATCGGCGGAATCGAACATCAAACTATGCAAACCATGCGATCTTAGTTCTAAAACTTTGGGTGGTAGACCAGTTTTTAAACAAAAACCACAAAATGCCGCCAGGAGAAGATTTATTTCAATTACCACTTTTTACGGTATAATTACGTCGATCTGTACTCCTCGGGAAAAACGTTCCCCTCTCCCCCAACCCTAACATCAAAAAAGCAGTTTGTCATTAAATTAAATTTATTTATAAACATGTCATTATTTCACCTTATAATGCACATACGGTAATCATACACACATCCTTCCACCCCCCCACCCCCCAGTGGCATAGTTTGCATTGCTAGCGGCTGGGGTCAGTTTTAAGTTTTGCACCCTAAAACCCATTAGCATTCCCTGCCATTAATCCAATATCGAAATTTTTTGTGCCTGGCACACACACCCCTCCACGCTACTGCCCCCTATATGCCATGATTTTCTATCACAAAACTTTCTTT
>QLNU02008297.1:15458-25798 GCA_006491805.2 Dysdera silvatica | reverse complement strand
GAAAACAAAGCTAACCGTTCCATCACATGCAACTTATTGCTTCAGCGGCACAATACAGAAGCGTTTTTTGATCAATTGATCACTGGAGATGAAAAATGGGTCCTCTATGATAACCCAAAACGCAAAAGGCAGTGGCTCTCTCCAAATGAATCGCCACAAAGTACAGCTAAGCTAGGTTTACACCCCAAAAAGGCGCTTTTGTGTATTTGGTGGAGTATTCGTGGGGTCGTTCATTTTGAAGTGCTGAAACCTGGACAAACTGTGAATGCAGACCTTTACTGTGAACAATTGGATCGAGTAAATCAATCTTTAATTGAAAAGTGCTCAGCAATTGTCAACAGAAAAGGTGTTATTCTGCAACAGGATAATGCAAGACCGCACTGCGCAAGACGAACCCTGGAAAAAATTAATGAATTGGGATGGGAGGTATTGTCTCACCCACCATACTCATCCGATATTGCGCCATCGAATTTCCATTTATTCCGATCGCTACAACATTTTCTAAGTGGCAAAAAATTTGAAAATTCGGATGATATCCAAAATACCATCTCCAGATATTTTGCTCAAAAATCAATTGAGTTTTATCGATCTGGCATTGAAAATTTGCACACTAGATGGCAAAAGGTTGTTGATAACGAGGGTGATTACATTATTGATTAAAAATAAAAACTTGGTAAAAATTTATCTGTTTGAATTTAATGTAGAAAAACGACATTACTTTCCGGTCCCCCTAATATGTTTTGTGTGGAAGAATGGATAATAACATGTACATCACTTTTTTTATAAATTTTGTAGCATGGTCTACAGGAAGCATTTTTTTTGTCTAACAAATCAGATTGAAAGAGGGCTTGAAATTAACTGTCGCTAGATGTATTTTGCACCTATAAATTTTGTTTTGACGACCAAGATTTTAGACCTTGTCGTTATTTTTGGGGCCGGACTTTTTCAATTTTTATTGTTTACATGATGTAAATTTGGACGGCTTAATCCCATATTAGCAAGTTTCGGAAGATATTGAACCTGTTTTTGGTTTTTCTGTCTGTAATAAAAAGGGTAAGGTAAAGATCTTCCGTAAATGCAATAATGATGACTATTGTTAATGTTGAAACCTACTGAGTTACTTGAGAATTAGAGAGTTGCGAATTAATGTTAATTGAAATCCATTAAATTTAAATATCTACCTTAGGTGATTTTCTTTCACTTGCTTGTTTTTTCCTGTACCAATCTCACCGATGCACGTCGTAAGATCAGAATCACTGTTGCTCTCATTAGGGAGAAACCCACGGTCTGCAATCTAATGGGCTTTGGCCAACTAAGAAATCTAGATTCTCTCCCCTGGGCATGATAACGTAGTCTCTTTCGTTTATAAGGAAATTCTTTAGGAATAGTTTATATTTAGCGATATTCTTTGGCTTCACGTTCATTTCTGATTTTTAAGTTTGCTATCAATTTTAGATCATGAAGACTACGCAAAACGAAATCAGTAGTAAAGTTTCTTTGGCGAAGTGTCCACATGTGCATATATTTTAAATTGTATCTTGTGCAGTCAAACTCGAATTTATAAATAGACATGTTAGGCGAATGCCCAAGGCACTAAATTTTAGGAGGGCAAAATTTCAAAAGACGTCAGTTTTTTCAATCTATCATTGAATTCCCTTGATTCGTTTTTGCTGGAAAAGTGTTCACCCCACATCAACATGGGAAATTTTTTGTCATTAAATTGAATTTATTCATAAAAATACCGTTTTTTAATAATAATGCACATAAGGTAATCTCGGACTCCATCACCAGGTAATCTGCGATTATATGCCAGTTTATATGCTTAGTACATGTGATCTAAATTGTCACATGAGCAGGAAGAAAATACTAGGAAATTCCTATTATCCTATTCCTAGAAATTCCTATTATCCATTAATCCTAATTTTATGCTTTACGTTATAGCTTTTTGAGCAAAATCAATTCCTTTTCCTGAAACATATTACTATAGTAAAATCTTGGAAAATGTCCCAGTTCCTATATGGTGGTCTAGTTTAAAAAAACCAAATATATATGTATAAATAAAGATTTGTAACTCTGATATGCAGTGATATTGCCTGCAGTACTGATAGGCTTTGAAGAATCTGTCTCTTAAGCTATTGGTCTATTCCTAATAAATTAAGAAATTATTTGAATTAGGAAATCGCACCAAAACTGATATTTTATTATAGACTGTTTAATTGAAAACATCAGCCTGAACTTAAATGCTAGTGAATTTGCTATAATGAAACCATTGAATAAATACTATAGGGCCATTCCATTGTGACCAACGTAACATTTACACTTGTTGAAGGTTATAATTTTACTTATTGCTATTAAAGCTGCATAGCAAAAGTTCTTTTCACTTTTATAATAATTTATTATGTTAAGCAATTATAACACCTATGTTTAATGTTGAATTTTTAATTAAATACTAATTAATTTTTGAAAATTAAGAGATGTGACCAATGTAACGTTTTTTCAACCTCATAAAATGGTACCTTAATTATTAAAGCTATTTCTCTGAAACTTACAGTTCTAGAACCCTATATTTATGTATTTTTAAACCTTAAAATGTGAGGTTTGATATAGTATATGTAATAGGAATTTATATCCTCCCAAATAATCAGTTAAAAACAGTTTTAAATTGAAACTGATGTGACCAACGTAACATGCAAGGATACAAATAAAATATGTACATAATATTGAATACTTTATTAATGGTTTACTTTTGTACAATGTAGTTAAGGTACTTTATCTCTTTCACCCTCATTTATATTAAATGGTAGATTTCCGCTTAACTGAACAGAACCACTTAAAATGAACTTTAACCATCTGTGTATTATCATGATTTGGCCACTTAAACGTTTCAGGGGTCTCTTGCAAAAATTTCATTTTACAAACGTTTAATGTTTCATAACACAGCCTAAATACCACTTGTCATCATAGTACATACTATAATATTTTTCTAGTTCAATTGATAAATTATTTGTTATATTTTCTGGTGAATCAACATCTACCTCAGATATCTCGTTTGTTTCATTATAAAATAAATTTAGGTTTTGACAAAAGGAACCGTGTCTCTGGTGTTGGTAAACATATTTATACACATAAAGCTCACTTTACTAATGCAGTGTGCTGATCGAATTCCATTCAGTGGTTTCACATTATCAAACTTTTTTTTCATTTCAGGAATCTGAGTTTCAATCACTTCTTGAGAAATGTAAAGTTACTTAATTTTAATTCAGCAGAATTCATTTCAGTAAAAAAATCATATGCATTCGTAGCTATGATCTGTCCCTGTAGCACTTTTTCCCCCATACATGGTATTTGAGGACGGCCCCAACTTCATCATGAGGTCCTTTTCCATGGTAGGATTCTTAAAATTTCCGTTCACAGAAGTGTTCAAAGAGAACGTGGAAGCTATTGAATAATGATTTTTAAAATGCGCTGCGGCTCCATCACTCCAAATAATTACTTTTTTAACTGGAATGTTGAATGATTTCCGAAAACTAGAGGTTAAGCAAAACCTTAACTTCAAAAAACTTATGCTATTTTGTATCTGAAATTATTCCATATATTTGCTTTAATAAATCATCATTTGATTCTTGCCTATAACTATAGACTTTTTAACGCTCTTACCCTATCTTCATCAGTGAGGTTAGATTTCTTGACATAATTAGAAATATCTGCAGTCAGAATTTCTAATTTAACCGTTTTGGTCTACCTTTACCTCCTGGAAAGTGTTTAAAGACAGCCCTAACCATTCCGGTTACTTACCTCAACAGTAGTCTTATCAATGTCATCGAGTTGAGGGAAATGTCGCTGGGATCGTCACTACTTTCAATTTTACTCCTTTCAAAATAAGAATTTCAGTGTCTGTTGGCGTAATAATTTTTCGCTTTGTTAGCCCAAGGGGGGCCCGGGACCCCTATGTAGGTGCGCCAGTGCATGTTTGAACTAATATGATTTTTAATTAACTTTAATTTAATAAAAAACTTTCTGTACTTATATATAAAATACGTGAATAATATTAAGTATTGCATCTTTCGCTTTTTGTGTTGTGGTAGTTTTTAACTGGTAATCTTCCAAGCTCGGGGCCCCTGATGGCCGCTTAATCTGCCACTGGACTAGTCCCTTTGTTGTAAATTTCTTAACGTCAACGTTGAGAATTGTTACTTCAAAAGTATACGGAACAAAACCGCAGTTGATGATCAAGAGCAAATGCTACACAAAAATTAAGATATTTATCTGCTGATAATTTTTGCGCCCTTTTTTTAATTTGTTCATTCATGAATAGATAAAATAATAAGATTTATACTACACACAATCTACTTTGTGCGATACATTTCCTGCAGCAAAAGGGTTAAAATCCTTATTTTCCACTTATTTCATGGGCCTCATAGATTTTTTTCTTTTTCATATGTATAAAATAGTGTTAGTGAAGATTGACAATAATGTGTTATTATAAAACAATTTCTTTTAAGCTTAAAAAATTCATGAAGAAGCGAAATAAAAGGAATACTGAAACCGACGAAAGTACCAGTGATGTTGTCACTTCTCTTGACACAAGTTCATCTATGATTGAAGAGGTTGGTGCTTTTTTTTGAAAACCAAAGGTTTTATAAATGCATTGTTTTTGCTGTCAAAATTTTCTGTTTTGTAAATATTAATTAACCATGCACTGAAACAAACTATATATAAAAAAAATGCCAATATTAATAACTGTTAATTATACATTGGGTGTATTAGAACATTCTTCAGTAATCGGATGTAGATAAGTGGACCCAGTGCCGGAATTACATGTAGGCTGAGATCTAGGGCCTTGTAATTTTGAAGAACCCTTCAGATGCTTAGTATTAATTAATAGTTATTTTAATCTTGATTTTGAATAAAACACTTTTGTGGATTTAAGGGGCAAAGCATGGCGTCAATGATTTTAACCATGTATTTTTAAAAAAACCACATGATTACAATCCAAATTTATATTATGACCCTTTTAAAATCAATGATTTTAAAGTGAATTTTTTAATTTATTCTTTAAATTAAGGTTAAATTAATTTTTTAAATAAATCAATGGTTTAATTCTGATTGAACTTTGAAAAACAATGATATAAATTGATTTTTCAATGCTTAGGAAAAAAATAATGCAAAATAAAAATATACTTTCTTTTTATCATTTCGTAAAACATAGTACAGGAAAAAACAACTTTTCTGATGAATTCACTACATTTATTTACAGTTCATGGTCAACTATTCCTAAAGGTGAAAGTAGTGTGTGTTTATTAGGTATTTCCACAATTTAATACCTGTGGTCAACTTTTGTAAGGTTCATATTTGTTGCTTTATGTGTTGTAGCTGTTATTGCAAAATGTAATATTATGGGTCAGAAATATCAAAAAATTCATATTGATAAAATGAAAATAAAGTATATTTTCATTCGATTATATGTTGTCCTTATACTTCTTTCGCTCATTGTCGTTTGCTTTCATTAGGGGACTCCTTTTAACCTTTCAGCCTAGGGTCCATGTAAACCTTAATCTGGCACTGTGTAGGCTATGTATTCAAATTTTGAGTTTCAGAAAATTGCTGGTTTATGGTCATTCAGACAGTTGTTAAAGTAATTTCATAGATAATTCATAAGTTTTTGTTTTAATATAGACTTCAACAAAACTAGAAAAAAATTTTACGTGCATATTCTCTTCCTAATATTTTACAAATTTAATTTTTCAGTAATGTGCTGAAGACAAATTTTTAGGAACACCTATCATCTCTATTAATATCCTTATTAATATGGTCTTGGTCCATTGTGTGTATTCTGAACAGTTTTAATTCTGCACTGAATAGCTGCATTTAAGTCTTGCACATAGTATAACAGTATTTTATACTAGTTCATCTTGTAAAATCTGTTCCAATGCTTCAAGAGATCAAGGTGGAAAAAAATTGTATTCTCATATGCTGCTCGAGAAGTTTCTATGAAGATTTAATAATATTAAAGTGTGGCGACTAAAGACACCAGGTAATGAAAGGGTGCTGATTTGTTTCATTCTGTTGTTCATCAAAACAGATAAACCCTATGGTGGTGCAGTGGTAACATGTTCTTCTAGTGTACCATTAATTTGGGTTCAACTTCCAACAGTGCAAAAAAAAGAAAGAAAAGTATATTGACTAACTGCTCACTGTAGTCTCAGAATTGGTTCCTTGGGCCTTACGAAGTTTGGATTCCTTGGGAAGAATATAGGTCCATTACCCCACATTGAGAGTGTATTGTCTATTATTCTATTAACCTAGGTTTGACTCCCAATGGTATTATGGACCACATTCCATTTTTTTTTACCCACTGTAGTCTGAGGTTAGGTTCTCTTGTTCTTAGAAAATTATAGGTTTTGGTGCAACATGATTTTTACTATCCTTGTACTATAAAAATATCAAAACAACTTGACTATCAATTTTAGTGTATGGACAGAGTGATGTCACTATAGCAACCTGAAATCAGAGATAGGCATCATAACACTGCATTTTTCTCAATTTATACCTTCCATATCTTTACTAATCAACCTGCTGTTTTATTTTATTGTATTTAGTTATTTATTACTTCCACTTACTATATCCAATTCTGGGCAGCAGGGACTTTCAGACCTCAGTCTTCACCCTTTACTGCCTAGATGGAGTAACCTAACTAATAAATTGTAATTAATCATCACATCATGTTTGGATAAAGTTTGATTTGGTAGAATATTGTCCATACCATTGAATACACATTGTGGTGCAGTATAGCCCAGATGCTCTTGCATCATAAAAAATTCAAACAAACAAACAATACACATTGTCCTAGAAAATCAAATAAGTGGATGGAGAGTTCAGATATGTTTCTTGTTCTGAGAAAGTGTTTGTCATATTTAACTGACAAACACTTGATTCTTGTGCTTAAGTGCCCTTTTACTTTAAGTTCTGTCTGGGATGGGGGCTCCAGCCTTTTCTCTGTTTAATGCATAATGGATTTGAGATGTGGATGTCCATTATTAACTTATTAAATATTACCTCTTTTATGTGGTGTTCACAATCACCTGCAATTTCGGATTTTATTGTTAATCTTGTACCTTTAATCTTGCACACTTGCATATTTTTTTGAGTGCCATGATTAAGAATCTAATCTCAATAAACCTACAATGTCAGTTAAAGAATTATGATACAAATTACAGGACACTAGCAGTGTGCCAAATTTTTTAATGACCGAATCACTGAACTAGTGTTAGCTCATTTTTGATGGATTGGCAAAATTGGTCATTGATATATTCAATGAACGATTTGGCCCACCTGTACATGATGTTGTAAGAATTTTTTTTATGATTGATGTCTTCATGCACGTATTATTGCCAGGGGGGGGGGGGGATATTATCTTTCATATTAAATGCTGTCACAGGGTCCTAAACAATGTATGATTGAATATGTATGGGCAATCATTGGCGCTTTGTGTCATTCCATACTAGTGTGTATTGTAATGTTAATTTCTAAAGCTTATTTCTCTACATTGTTATTTTTCTATCCAGTGAAATATATAAATCTGTTTTGCTATTGTGTTCTGCAATTCTTTGCTGATAAAGCTAGATAATATAAGGCTATGGGGGCGGAGAGGGTTTACAATAAAATATCTAAATGTTCTCTAGGGAAAACTAAATAGTGCTATGTTCCAGTCATTCAGATTAATTATAAATATGTATATTTTTTATTATATATACAGGATATTGAAAACGATGAACAAGGTGTTTCAGAAGCAAGTGAAGTTGATGGATTAGAAAGTGTGAAAGATTTATTGTTACTTTCTAGACACCAGGTAAAAAATATTACTTTTGAGTAAAACAGTATAAGTTTAAATTGAAGGTAATATTTATTGTAAAATATGATAATATATAAATATATACAAGGTGGTTTAAAAGAAACTTTGCCTACTTATGGTGTTCCAGCAAGTGAAGCTTTTGATGCACTGAGATGAAATTTGAGATTCGTACTTTAAAAAATATGCATTTGAAATGCATGCAGTTAAAAAGTACCTGTGCTTTTGTGGCTATGGTTAAACTACACAAATTTCAGACATTTCTAATGGCAACACTACTTGTTTTTAATGCCATCCTGATCAGCATATGCAGATACCGTAAAAAGCATGCACCTCTTTTTTTTTTAAGGATGAAAAATGACTTAGAAATCACACTCGTTCGTTTTACTGGCTTCCTTGGTCTTTGCCACTTGGGACAGCAAGAAACATAATTTTAATAATTAGTTTCTAAAGTTTGCAACTGCGCAAATTATTTTCTTTTATGTTTGCAAATGTTGTACATAATTTCACTTTTCATATTTGAAAACCATAAAAAGCCTACACTTTTTTTTATGATGAAAAGTGACTTAGAAATATCACTTTTGAGTTGAATGAAAACTCATAGGAAAAAAAAAGACTGGAAAGCTATAAACAAACATTTTATCAAAAAAGTTCGATACGTCCACTATCACAAATGATAGCTTGCACATGGGAAATCATTCATATATCTCAAGTGGCAATAACCAAGGAAAATGAAAAAGTGCTATTTCTAAATAATTTTTTATCCTAAAAAAAAAAGAGGTGCATACTTTTTATGGTTTCTACATATGCTGATCAGGATGCTCAATGAGAGCCAGTCCAGTGAACGTGCAGGCCATGCAAGTTGTCTCACACCTTGAAATGCATGTGGCGTGTGTTGGCAGGCATTGTCATGCTGGATTACATCATTATGGACCAACCTTACAAATGACACAATTGGCTGAATGATATTTCTGATATACTGAGGGCTGTTTAACGTGCCCGGTACAAACACTAATTCTCTATGGGAGTGATAGCTGATCGCTCCCCATAAGAGGAGACCAGGCCCTGTGTGTCGATGGCGGATGTAAGAAGGGTGGAGATACTCCCCTGTGCATCTGCAGACACGCATACGGCCATCTGAGGCTCCCAAACAGAATCTGCTTTCATCACTAAAAACAACAGATAGTCATTGCGTTCTACAGTGTAGACGTTGGCGGCACCACTGCAGCCATTCTCACCGGTGGGTTGGAGTTAAAGGTACACATGCCAGAGGCACTGCATGTAGTCCTGCTTCTAGTTGACAGTTAGGATTGTTTGCATGGTTACCGCAGGTGCAACGGTAGCTCGAATTTGCGACGCAAAGTATGTTCTACTTGACAATGCCGCTTTCCCTATGCATCCATCCATCTGTCTACTTATCAGTCCGTCCGAGAGTCCCGGTTCCATGTCGTCTTGTGTGGGAGTATTCTTTGGACCATCTAGGCCACCACCGATACTTCCCATTCAATTCGCTCCGTAATACGACGATACAATCAACTGGCCTCACAGAGTCCCACTAGATGACCTCTCTCAAAGTTCGATGACTCCAGAAATTGTACACATCTTCCACGTCCAGGCGTTTTAGCTTCTTCAGAGTTTTAGCAAGTGTCTATAATTCGACAATTGGTTACATCTGTAGGGTTGTTATGATCAGTGACTCCAAAAGAATCAGAAGGATTTGTAGAATGACAACTCCATACAAAACAACATCCTAAAGAGTTCGATTAGCATAATAAAAATTCACACAGCAAATCGAAAAGGACACTTAACATGAGACAAGAAAAACTATTTTTTTATTCAACAACAAAACCTCTCCAAAACAATCATGAACTGTTTTTTTCTTTCCTTTTAAATTCGAATGTATGTGATCTTATCATCCTAAGATCACGTAAATAACTAATACATCAATACTTATACACAAATATGATAAAAATAATATTTTAACGTAAAATTAATAAACAACGAATTATTAAGTCAGTCAAGTCAAGGATAAAATCTGTACATCACTCCCTCACCGGTTGGGGGTGACGTATTTTCTTCCAAATCTTGAGCAGGTTGGTTTTCCAGAAAAGTGACTTTTTTGATCGTTGACTTGATTTGTTTGTTTGATATATATTGTAGTCTCGATAAACAAGAAATGCTGCTATTGGATTTTTGTGTTTTAAGTTATTAAATATTATACAATAACTTTGCCACCCACGTTTATGTAGCTCAAACTAGAATTTTTTATATTTGGAGAAAAAGAGGCACGCCATCCTGATCCAGGATGAGGATGGAACCTCTTTTTCTCCAAATACAAAAATCTCTAGTTTGAGCTACTTAAACGTGGGTGGCAAAAATTATTGTATAATAAATTTCGCCATGAAAAACTCACAAAAATCTCGCCCCGGAGGCTTTTCTGTGTTGACCATTATTTGGCAATTGTGTTATCCCTGTGAAGGGTAATAATATC
>QLNU02008297.1:0-11187 GCA_006491805.2 Dysdera silvatica | reverse complement strand
GAGAGAGAGAGTGCTTTTTTTTATTATTTATTTATCTATCTATTTATATGCTCATGGGTATTTAGATATAATAGTTATTTATTTTGAAAAGAGAATTTTCAAATTTCGTCCTAACAGAACCCATATCCGAAAATGAGCCGTTCGCCCACTATAATCAATTGTTTCCATCCACTGCATACAAGGCTTCCACAATTGGCAAAATACGCCATTTTGCAAATTTATAAAATTATGCCAAAGAACGAATGGCAGGATCTCTGTATTTGGCGACTTTCTAAAATCACTTAAATTTATCTGAATTGAAAAGCGTAAAGTACATTAAATCTTGGCAAAAGAGACATCTTAGGTAGGGACGGCCTTAGTGGGGTGGGCAGTAGCATAAAGAGAAATTTTTTCGGGGTCATTTTTTTTTTAATTTTATTGTGAATGGAAACATCAAAAACCTTCCCTTCCATTCTCTCTTTTCAGTTTCCAGGAGGGGGTCCGGACCCCATGGACCCCTTTTTGCTACACAAATATGGGGGTGGGGGGGGCGAGCTGGGACATGTCCGTGACCGCTAGAAATTGTAGTATGCCTACACAGAAATTAGTTTTTAGCGGCCATTATATACGTATTCTCAACAGAGGTGGTAAAATTCCCCCCCCCCCCAAAAAAAAATGTACTGCATGTACAATGAAATCAGTTTTCATCGACCCTTGAATACTTTCAGACGTCGTTAAAACCCCAAAACCTCTGGAAAAAATTGTAGTGTGCGCACCAAGGTTTCAGATCTTAATGGCCTCTACAAATCGTCTGCAAATACGAAAGTCTTGATCACAGACAAAAATTGATAAGATCATGAACAAAGGATCGTGAAACAATTTTTTTTATATCATACAATGTGTGGTTGAAACGAAAGTTTTGAAGCACAAATACGTGAATGGTACAGAAGATGAAGAAACAAGTTTTATTCAGAACTAATTACAAGGGTTTGCTCAAAAGGGACCCACTGTTTTAAAAAGGTTGGTTAAATAGTTTATTTCAATCATATTTTGGGTCATTAAAGGGTGATAGAAGGAATCAAAATAAGCTTTTTTCCCACAGAATATGTATGTCTGAAATGCTGCGTTTAAGCCCTGGTGGCTGTAAGATAGATTTGAAAGATGAAATTAAAGACAGGCCAAATGAGATGTGAGAAACTTTTTAATGAGTTCTGTATTTACAGCAGATGCTCAAAAGAGTGACCACCAACATGAAGACAAGCTTCACATCGTCGGTTCATTGATTTTCGCATATTTTCAGAATTTCCTGGCATGTCTTGAACATTTCCTGCAGCAACATACAGTCTTGCGATGCAATCTTGTTCCAAGTCAATGGGGGTATCATACACACAACGCTCTTCATATGCCCCCATAAAAAAAATCAAAATGACAAATCCGTTGATCGTGGTCGCCAAGGAACAGGTCCTCCTTGACCAATCAATTTGTTTCCGTAAGTATCGTCCAGATAATTCCTGACATCATGGCTAAAGTGTGCAGGTGCACCATCATGCTGGAACCACATTCTTGCTGGAATAGACAGAGGAACATTCTGCAGGAGTTCCAGCAATGACTCTTGCAGGAAAATGCGGTACGTGTGCCCGTCCAAGCGACTTGGTAGGATAATCGGCCACTATACCAGCCCACACATTAATTGAAAATCTTTGTTGATAGGCATGTGCACTTATCGCATGGGGACTTTCGTGCTCCCAAACATGAATATTGTGGATGTTAAACAATTCTTCCCGAGTGAATGTATCTTCATCCATGAATAACACACACATGAAGGGAAGTTGGGCTGTAGTGCAGACTGTTGCCTATACCATCGAGTGAAGTCTACACAAAGAGGATAATCGCCCACATTCAATGACTGCACTCTCTGTAAATGGAATGGGTGCATTCTTTCCTCACGTAAAATCTGCCATACCGGTGAATGCGACACACTCAGGTTATGTCCAATAGCTCTCATGCTTGTTGAAGGATTTAGCTTAACTGCACACACGACTACTTCTTCCATTCGAGGAGTTCTGTAAGATCTTGTCTGGCCCGCATCACGTCTGGTGGCACCGAAAGATCCACTTTCGCAAAGCTGCTGGTGTACATGCTCGAATGTTTGCCGATTCGGCAATCGTCTGATCTGGAATCGTTCATTGTATAATCTTCACGCAGCTAGTTCGTTTCCGTTTGCAGCCCCATACATCATATGGATATCTGCAAGCTCTGAATTTGTGTAGCGATGCATATTATTAAAAATGCCAGCGGAGAATGATGCCTTAGGCCAAAACAAGATGTTATGGCTTGACCTGCATTGCGCCCTCTAACACCTAAATGCGGCATTTCTGAACACATATTCTATGGGGGAAAAAAGTTTATTTTGATTCCCTCTACCACCCTTTAATGACCCAAAATGTGATTGAAATAAACTATTTAACCGACCTTTTAAAAATGGTGGGTCCCTTTTGAGCAAACCCTTGTAATTAGCTCTGAATAAAACTTGTTTTTTCATCTTCTGTGCCATTCCTGTATTTGTGCTTCCAAGCTTCAGTTTCAACCATGCATTGTATGATATAAAAAAAATTGTTTCACGATCCTTTGTTCACGATCTGTCATGATCAATCTTTGTCTGTGATCAAGACTTTTGTATTTGCAGGCAATTTGTAAGGGCTGCTAAAATTTGAAACCTTGGTGCGTACATTACAATTTTTTCCAGCAGTTTTGGGGTTTTAGCGACCTCTGAAAGTGTTAAAGGGTCGAAGAAACCTAATTTCATTGTACACGCTGTACATTTTTATTTATTATTATTATTTTTTTTTTTGGTCTGGGATTTTACTACCTCCGTTGAGAATACGTATATAATGGCCGCTAAAAACTAACTTCTGAGTCAGCGTAGTACAATTTCTAGCGGCCACGGGCATGTCCCAGCTCGCTCCTCCCACAATCGTGTAGCCAAGGGGGGGTCCATGGGGTCTGGATCCCTCACCGAAACTGAAGAGAGAGAGAGAATGGAAGGGAAGATTTTTGAGAGTTTTTTCCACATCCGCAATAAAAATAAAAAAATCCCTAAAATTTCTGTTTATGCTACTGCCCTCCAATAAGTCTGTCCCTGCCTTAGATATCTCTTTTGCCAAGATTTACTGTACTTTATGCTTTTCAATTCAGATGAATTTAAGTGCTTTTAGAAAGTCACCAAATACAGAGGTCCCGCCGTTCGTTTTATGGTCAAATAACACACCAAGAAATTTTGCCTTTTGAACAACTGGAATACGATGATTTCCCAGATAAGTTCAGAACCTGAACTCTGTCTGGCAAATCATTGTATTCCAGTTATTCAAGAGGCAAGATTTCGTGGTGTGTTATTTGACCATAAACTTACCTTCAAGCCACACATTCAGTCTCTTAAAAACAAATCCATAAAGCCCTTAATATCTTCAGAGTACTCTCCCATACATCCTGGGGAGCAGACCGTTATTCAATGCTTCGTCTGTATCGTGCTCTCATCCGCTCCAAACTGGATTATGGCTCTGTCATTTACACCTCTGCTCGACAATCCATCTTAAAAGCTCTTGATCCCATTCACCACCATGGTTATCAGACTGTGTACAGGTGCATTCCGTACCTCACCAGCTTTAAGTCTTTATGTGGAAGCCAACGAACCATCTTTAACAACGAGGCATATGCAGCTGTCTCTTAACTATTATACGAAACTTAAATCACTGCCCACTCACCCTCTTAGGGATGTCGTTTTCGAACCTCGTTCCACCTTACTTTTTAATGCTCGCCTTTCATGCATCCCTTCCTTTGGTATTCGGATGGATAGACTAACCAGAGAATTAGGTATAGATTGTCTGAGTATTGCTCCTACACATACTCATTTATCACCGCCATGGGTCATACCTGCCGTGGACATCCATTGGGATCTGGTTAACCACAGCAAAAGCACTACACCTAATGCTTTTTACCAGCAGTTATTCTCTGAATTTCGGGATCATTTTCATGACTTTAATTTCATTTTTACAGATGGGTCCAAAACTGAAACAAACGTGGGTTCTTCATTTGTCATTAACAACAGTGCCATTGCAGAAAAAATCCCCCCATCATGCTCCATTTTCACAGCAGAACTTTACGCCATTTCCATGGCTCTTACATATATTTCAACTCATAGTTTAACTCATTGTATCATCTGTACCGATTCTCAGAGCTCTTTAAGAGCACTGGAATCCTTTAAATATTCACCTCATCCTATTTTATCCAAAATCCATTCACAACCGCAGCACCTGCACAATCATTCCAATGTCAAATTCTGCTGGATCCCTGCTCACATTGGTATTAAAAGGAATGAAGCTACTGGAGCAGCTGCGAAGGCAACGAACTCACCACTTACTTTTAGCCCGCTTCTTCCTTTCTCTGACCTGAAACCAATTATCAAGACCTGTGTGAATCAAAGGTGGCAGGAGGAATGGGATCATCAAACCAATAACAAATTGCATAATATTAAACATACAATTGGTGACTGGCCCTCCTCATACCGTAAAAATCGGAAAGAGGAGGTTCTCCTTGCCAGACTTCGCATTGGGCATTCCCATCTGACCCATAGACATCTGTTGGAAGGAAAACCAGCACCTATTTGCCAAGTGTGCTATGAACCCATAAGTGTTTTACACATTTTGACTCAATGCCCCTATCATAGACTTGCTCGCACTCTTACTTTTAACTCTTCATCACTGTCTGACATTTTAAATGACCATGCTGACCATACACACGTTTTTAAATTTTTAAAAAGTACTGGCTTTTACTACCGTCTTTGATTTTACTATGTTTGGCGCAGTATAGCCCAGATGCTCTTGCGCCATAAAAAACCCAAACAAACAAACAAAATCTTTGGCATTATTTTATAAATTTGTAAAATGGCACATTTTGCCAATTGTGGGAGCCTTGTACGCAGAGGATGGAAACAATTGATTGTAGTGGTGAACGGCTCCTTTTCGGATATGGGTTCACTGAACAAAAATAGTTTATTTTCATGTGCTTCAGCTGTTGCACTTGCTTGGTAGTTCACAATTGTTTTTCAGTGTGATAAAAAAAAGGCAGCTTCATGCTTATTTTCACTACATGGTCATGCAGATCAAGATCAGAAAAGGGAATTCCGGATCTTTTTTTCTCTGCTATATTACTAAGTCAATCACTTAAATTCTGTATTGAAAAATTATTTTAATTGGTGTAATTGGTTATGTAGCAACGGACTGGCCGTAAACAATAAATTGACTCTACAGCCAAAGCCGTTGCGTTTCGAACATGGGGATATCGGCCAATATGGTTCGTTCATTGTCCCCTGCCACCCCTTAAAGTTTAGATAGCCTTAAAGCCAGATATTTTCCAAACACCTTGTATATTTTTTTTATAGTGGACACTCATTCAATGTTTTTTGGTTGTTTCAGTTAAACAAAGTTTGGATGACCGGGGTTCTACTGTATTTGCAAGTAAAACGTTAAATGAATGCTTAACTGAAATGACCTTCTATACTATTTTTTTATTATTATTTTTGAAATAGACACTCATTCTGTGTTTTCCTTGTAAATACAATATAACCCCGGTCGTTCGAACTTCGCTTAACCAAAATAACCAAAAGAACATTGAATAAGCCTTCATTTTAAACAATAATAATAATAAAAACTACTATAGAAGGCCATTTTGTTTATGCAAAGTTCAAATTTAACCAGGGTTCTGCTGAATTTACAAGTAAAGCATTGAATAAGTGTCCACATAAAATTTAAAAAAAAAAAAAAATAGTATAGGAAGTCGTTTTGGTTAAGTGAAGTTTGGATTGACTAGGCTTCTACTGTACAGTAGAGCCACGTTAATCTGAATCATGCTAATCTGAAAATATGGTTAATCTGAAATTTTTTTAGTCTGCTGCTGTCGTAGCCAACTGATAAGACTTACACGGTGCAGCGTGCATTACCAACTAATTGAGATTTCCTCATAAAGGCAAGGGAAATTTTCTGTTGTCTGCCTGTCGTCTGTCTGTTGCTCGTGCACCCCAAAACACACAAACGCCAAACATTTATAGTCTACAGCAGTGGTTCCCAACCTTTTCAAGCCACAACCCACTTTTATATTAACCCAAAGGTTCGTGACCCCCACAATTATTTATGACACCCAAAACACATTAAATACAAAACTATATATATATACAGTGAAAATCAGTTATAATGACCAGCTGCATATAACGATGGAATTTATTCAAGAAGTTTGGTTTCCTATTCTATTCTTAACTAAATATATTGTTTATAATGATGTACTTATATAACGTATATAACAACATATATAATGACGAAACCTGCTATAAAGACGGCTATTTTGTCCCAGGTAGGGAAATTCGTATTGGATATAACGACGTGACTAGACAATCATTCGTCGCAACAATGTTGGGATCGCACTGTTCCGTTCAAACGAAAGGAAAAGTCAAACGCTTTGTTCGATTCAAGTTGAACTCAATTTCGTTTTTATTCAAACCGCTAATACTAAATGCATAGAAAAGAGGATGTGTGTGTGTTCCTTTTGCAATGCAAGTGCGAGAACTATTTCTTCCACGAATTATCAATTACAACACATTCCTTTCACATAGCAACCAAAACGACGAGAAGTTGTGGCACCAGATTGCGAATAAAGCAAAATTACTTACACAGTCCAAATAGGCGTTTTTCATTTATAGTTTCTCATAAATGCCATTCAATCATTTAAAAATAGATGTTTTTAAGTGTGAAATATACATGCATATAAAAAAATTATTTAAACAATTCTTACCTTAAAATGAAAATGTATTTAATGCTTCTTTCACACACATTCATGCTTTTGTGCAAAAAAATTCTAATATCCTACTGCACGACAAATGGTGATTGTGATTCATCATAAAAGTGTTAACACCCCTGTGGGAAATTTGCAAGGTCTGGATTTCTGGTAATCAAATGCACAAAAAAGTGTGACAAGTACTACTATTCAAACAATACAATGTATTCAAGGACGTTCTTAGCCTAGCAACTTCGCAGTGTATGGGGCAGCCAGACATGGGTGTGTGCTTAGGAAAACTCTTTATTATGGAGTTTGAAGTCCCTTAGGCGTACCTCATTCTGTTTGTTTGCCATTTATCTTAAAACCGTATTGTATTCCCACAATATTAGGGAAGGTGATATCGCTGACGTGACCATTGTATTTTATGTTTTGGTAGTTAAAAATTTCGCTATATATAAATTTATTTCGTTATATAGAAACACTTTCATATGTAATAACCATTGGGGTTTGCCTAAACTTCACTTTGTAGAGAATTTTGCTATACGGAAGTTCGTTATGTGGAGGTTCTACTGTGTATATATATATCCAGAAACAATTATTATTAGTCGCTTAACAACTAGTTCTAAGTAGGTAATCCAAAAGTTATTGTGTCAAGTCAAACTTGAAGCAGCATTGCAATGTTTTCTGAATGCAATATTTTTTAACACGATAATCAATTAGGCGAGTAATGGTATAATGAAAATGAACTGTTTTAATAAATTTGTTTCTTTAGGCTACAGAAATACTAGAAAAGTATAAACATAGCGCACAGACAGTGCAAGAATCTTCCGATTCTCAAACTGAACTGGTAAATAGAGAAAATACAATTCCTGAAAATGAACTAGCCTTCCGTATGATGAATGAGAAACTTGGGATTTTTACAAATAAATTTGAAGTGCCCAATGTAAGTACAGGTTTATATTTATAAAATGTAAATGAGAATGAAGATGAGTAGTTAACGATCCTTGGCCTTCTTTTAAATTAATCTTAATGTAATGAAGTTCTAAATCTATTGTTATTCTACATACCTAAATGACAAACATCTTTGAATTTCAAGTGAAAATATTAAGTATCAACATTATACTTTCTAAATTGTTTAATTATATAATCTTCAACATCTACATTTTTTTAATATTCTTAAATTTTTAATAAACGCTAGTGCTCTTTAAAAGAACAATACCTGTCTTTACACAGAGTCTGAAAGTAGATGTGTAAACTTCCATTTATAAACCTATGGCATTGAAATTACAAGAGAAATAAAAGAGAGCTATTTCTTTTCATTTCTTAACTGAAAATTTGACCAAATTCTTGCCTGCATATATATATATATGGCCTGCAAAAGGGTTGCTGGTATCTAACTGGAAGGAGACCCACACGCTGAACGTATGTGACGATGTGTGGAACCGGCCAGGCCAGTAACCTAGTGTCCTACCCCGCCTTCAAGTGGTGCAGGCTGAGCTTTCTATTTATGTGGCAAATTAATATTTGCTGCACGGATAGAAAGGCGGAAGGGGAGGGCTAATTCACCAACCCGTCTAGCCAGCGTGGTGAAATTATGGCTAATTCCTCCAATATGCTAATACACCAAAAACCATGGCCCCTAGTCTCCAGGTGCTGGAGTGCTCCTGATCAAGGCAGCGGTCAGTGTGGCATGAAAGCAGGGGGTGCTAAGAATCACTGGAATGGCCCAGGCTGCCGTTTGTTATTGACCTTGGCAACGTATAATGGACGATCCCTTGCTTCTGAAGCAAAACTTCAGGAATTGGAAGAGGAACTAGACAAGATCAAATGGGACATTGTAGGACTCAGTGAAGTTAGAAGAAAAGGTGAAGAGTTGGTGGAACTTAAAAGTGGACATTTGTTTTATTATAGAGGAACGGAAACTGGAAGAACAAGTGGTGTTGGCTTCTTAATCAACAAAAGAATTAAAGACTGTCTTCTGGAAGTTGAAAGTACATCAGATCGAGCAGCGAGGCTCGTTGTTCAACTAACCCAGCGATACCAACTTCAGATAGTACAGGTATATGCACCAACATCAAGCCATACCGACGAAGAGGTTGAAGAATTTTATGAAGAAATCAAAGAGTTACACACCAAAGGGAAACAACATATCAAGCTCATCATGGGGGATTTCAATGCAAGAATTGGACAACAGGAACAAGGAGAGACATCGGTTGGTAAATACGGATATGGGGAAAGGAATGAACGTGGCGATCAACTCATCGAATTTGCAGAAGCTGAAAACCTTAGCATCATGAATTCATTTTTTAAGAAGAAACCGCAAAGAAAATGGACATGGAAACACCCCAATGGAGGAACCAGCGAAATTGACTATATCCTGGCAAACAAGAAATCAATTATTGAAGATTGCAGCGTACTGAACAGATTTAATACTGGAAGTGATCATCGAATGGTGAGATGTAAAGTGCACTTAAATACTAAATTAGAACGACAGAAGCTCATTAGGAAACAAGTAAGTAAGAGGGTGGATCTAATGAAACTGAAAGTAAATACCGAGGCATTCAAGTTGGAATTAAAAAATCGCTTTTCTGCACTGGAAGGACTTATTGAAGAAATTGATATCTCAGAAGCAAATGAAAACATTGTTAAGACAATAGTTGAAACTGCTGGGGAAATTGGTGGTGTAACCTGTAAAAAGCACAATAGCAAATTATCTGAGAAGACGAAACAGCTCATGAAAAGGCGAAGAGATATGAAGGTGGACAATCAAAATACCAGTTCCAGGATTGAGTACATAGAACTTTGTAAAACTCTGCGCAAAAGCATGAAAGAAGACATAAGAAAATTCAACTGTGAGCTAGTAAGGAAAGCCATTGAAAATAACAAGAGCCTTAGGGTTGTTAAAGGAAGTTTATCTGTTGGGAAGAAACACATCATTGCATTAAAAGGAGAGGATGGCACCGTAACAAGAAATAGGGAAGAAATACTTAGAAGAGTTGAAGAATTCTACAAAAATCTATACGAAAGTAACAGTGGATTAAACGAAGACATTGAAATAGTCGAAGGAACAGCTCCTAAAATCTTAAAAGAAGAAGTTTCATTTGCAATAAAAAATATGAAGAAAGGAAGAGCCCCTGGTGATGATGGTATTACATTAGATATCCTAAAAGAAGCTGGAGAATATGTAGAAGACATACTTGCAAAATTCTTTACCAAATGTCTTAACAGCGGTAACATACCAAACCAATGGGATTCTGCAACAGTAATTCTTTTGCATAAAAAAGGTGATAAAGAGGATTTGAAAAATTACCGACCAATTAGCTTGTTACCTGCTATTTATAAAATCTTCACAAAAGTGCTAACACATCGCCTGCAGAAAAAATTAGATGCAGCTCAACCAAGAGAACAAGCTGGATTTCGAAGTGGATTCAGTACAGTGGACCATATTCAAGTATTAAGAGAATTAATTGAAAGAACACATGAATATGAACTTCCATTGTGTGTTGCATTTATTGACTATGAGAAGGCCTTTGACTCTATTAAAACATCAGCAGTCATCAACTCTTTAAGATCAACAGACATTGAGGATGTGTACATTGACATGGTGAAACGTGTGTATAAAAATGCAAGTGCAAAATTTCGGTTACATAAAGATACCAAAACTATCAAAATTGGTAAAGGTGTGAGGCAGGGAGATACCATTTCTCCAAAACTTTTTACTTCAGCTTTACAGATGATTTTTCAGCTGATAAATTGGAATAACAAGGGAATAAAAATAAATGGTGAATATTTAAATCATCTGCGGTTTGCTGATGACATTGTTAATTTTTCGAATTGTTATTTATCGAAAAGTTACTGGGTCAAGTCCAGCTTGAAGCAGCAGCACATTTTCTGACAAATATTTATTTAATAGGTTAATCAGTCAGAAGGGTAATGGTGTAATCAAACCAAACAATACAGAGTGAAGGCAGAATTTTGCCTTCACTTGACAAAGGGAGCAGTTGGCTCCCGAAACGTCGTGTTTTTAAACCTTACGCCAGTGTCGAAATAACTGTTTGTTATGGTGTAATCAAAGTAAATTGTTTTAATAAATTTATCTCTTTTAGGCTACAGAAGTACAAGAAAGGTATCCACATAGCACGCAGACATTACAAGAATCTCGTGATGCCGGAATTGAAATAGCCCTCAAAGTAGTGAATGAGGAACTTGCAAATTTTAAAAGTGAATTCGAAGTGTGTGATGTAAGTATATATTTATGAAGTATAAATAAGTGCTAAAATGAGTAATTTACGATTCTGAACCTTGTTTTATATTGGCATTTATGCAGAGGTGGCCCCAGAGTTCACGAGGCCCAAGGCAGGGTGTATTTTGTGAGACCCTATG
>QLNU02008296.1:0-15721 GCA_006491805.2 Dysdera silvatica | reverse complement strand
ATCCATTCACTTGTTCACAATCAACTTTCGGAACCGATTTTTAAGAATACGTTACAGTACTCTTTGTTTGTTGCAAAGTTAACAAACGAAAGAAGCGTTTTTGAAAATGTAGATGGTATTTGTTTTCCAGATGATATTAGATAAAGAAAATCAGTTGTTCGAACAATTCATTTATAAAATGCTCACGTTGTAGAATTTTTTTTTAATGTTTTTATGATAATTATTATCCAAAATTTGGTACAAGTAAACGATTCCGACACCTCCGATAGTGATACACAAAAAATATGTTCACATCAGTCAGTTTTAAAATAAAATTGATTGCATTTTATAAAATAAAATGTTTCTGTATAAATAAAATGCACATAAATGAGATGCGCGTAAAATGTTTACATGTTATAAAATAAAATGATGTTTATATCTTATAAAGTAAAATGATGTTTATATGTTATAAAATAAAATATTACATACTAAAAATACATTTATCAATAGATAAATATATTTAAAAAAATATTAGGCATAACAGATGCTAATAGTGGAAGACTGAAAAGGCTAATAATGATAAAATAAGACGAATTAACAAAGTTTTCGTTTTTATTTAAAGGAATTGTTAAAAGTTTTCAGAAAAAATCTTTCCATCCTTAAATAAAACAAAACTGCATTATTGGTATAATTTCATCCCTTCACAGGTGAGTATGCAAATTTGATAATGAATACGCAAATTTTATAAAAGGTATATTCACATAAAAACTTACAGCTAACTCTTAAACTTTTTGTACATTTACAACTCTTCAATTAAAAATTAAAATTCGTGTAAAAATTACAACTGCGATAAATGGTATCACAGAATTAAATATGTAAATATGAATTTTATTAAAGTCAGTTTATGAGCAAAATTCGATTGTAAGCAAAGTATTTTTACTAATAAAAATACATAAATAAATATGTTAAAAGAATACATATTAAAAAAAAACAAAATAGAAAAGTGATCGATTTCCGTGGGGATCGAACTCAAAAACCACGAAGCCGCTAGACCTGTAACTTACCGCCTAAGCTATCGATTGGCTTGCAACAGACGTCGTATTTTAAGCTCATATATAAGAATCAAAATCTTTAAGAATTCATATCTCTGAAAATAAGCCACATTGGCACGTATTTCCTTATTTTGGCTCTACTTTCACCAAAAGAATTTCATCGACACTGGCGGAGCACTCACTGTGAGTCTACCTTTGTCAGTTGAAAGTTTTGAATTGAATTTTATAAAATTTAGTGGCCAAATTTGGAACTAATGGCGTACATTTATTAAGCGCGGGCGAAAATTTTCAAATTTGAGCAAGGTGATCAAAAAGCAATTGTCGCAACGCATGCCTGATTTTAAGTCGATCTGAGCATGCGCGGCCGAATTTCGCTCATGGGGCCTAGAGCTTCGATTTTAGTTGATTCGCCTCGATGAGTTACATATAGATACAAAATTTTAAACCGATTGGACCATTCCTTCACTATATAACCGGGTGTAGAAGATACATAAACCCTAGGGACGAAATTTAAAACTTTGCATCGAAATCATTTCAAATTTTGCAACCATTTTAATTTTTAAGCGGATTTCAATATTTATTGAATTGCAGTGTTGGAAATTGGCGATTTGGATTTTGGAAAAAAACTGCAATTCTCCAAATTCAAGCTCGCTAAAATTTTGGTAAGGAAGAATTTGGCAGTTGTGAGAGTCGGAAATTGACGATTTACAATTTGGAAGTAAACCACAGCTCGCCAAGTTTCAATTCGGCAAGTTTGAAATCGCCAACTTTGAATTTTCAACTGGACAAAATGTTGTTGAGTTGGAATTTTTAGCTTTTTGGAGTTGAAAATTTGCGATTTGGAGTTGGGAAATAAATTTCAACTCTTTTACTTTTCTTTCTTTTACTTGTTTGATTTTGTATGATCTATTTCTGTAGCGTAGCAATTCAAAACTCATGAGGGGGCTCAAGTGGCTTCATAGAAGATTATGTGGTGTGGTCTTAGAAAAAAATATGTTTTAATGTGAGGACGGTGTCTCTTTTTCTCATAAACAAAAATATCTCTAGTTTGAGCTACTAATACGTGGATGTCAAATTTATTTGTAATAAAAAATCCCCCACGAAAAACTCACAAAAATCTCGCCCCGATGGATTTGTGTGTTGACCAATATTTGGCAATTGTGTTATCCCTGTGAAGGGTAATAATATCTTACAACTTTGTAAAGGTAGTTTCTTCCCAAGAACAAACGCTTTTTTCTCCGTATATTAAGTTGTAAGATATTATTACCCTTCGCAGGGATAACACAATTGCCAAATATTGATCAACACATAAAGCCACCGGGGCGAGATTTTTGTGAGTTTTTCGTGAGGGATTTTTTTATTACAAATAAATTTGACACCCACGTATTAGTAGCTCAAACTAGAGCTATTTTTGTTTAGTTTTTCTTGGGTTCTCCTTCGAAATCTATTTCTAATTACGAGATTAAATCCACCGTTTTTCCGTCGTTGCGCTTACAGAACCTGTATGGTAGTTGAGTAAATGATAATAAATTTGAACCGCCATAGTTTTGTTTTAATGATTGTTCATTAGTTTGGCACATTGTATTACTGTATGATTTATTTGTTACCGAAGTTTTTATTAAGCGTTAACCATTTGAATCAGCGAATGCGAGTCAATTACTACTCTTTGTTAATGAAAGGAAAAATTCTTCTTTGCTGCTATCCTGTTTATCCTTAGTTTCCTGTTGTAAGAGACGTCGTAAAGCCCAAAGTGCAAGCGTATTTTATCCGTACAGGGGTTCTAGTCTAATGGAGTGAATTAGGAAAGTGTCTGCGTCCTTATCTGAGGATGATCTTTAAGCACGGTGTTTAAAATATATTACTCATAATTATAAGTATTATAATTATATATCATAATATATTACTTATATTACAGATATATTATAATATATTACTTATATTACAGATATATTATAATATATTACTTATATTACAGATATATTATAATATTACTTATATTACATATATATGTTATAATATATTACTTATATTACATATATATTATAATATATTACTTATATTACATATATTATAATATATTACTAATAATTGGTAGCTACCTTCTTTGATCAATACTTTGAATTTTCTCCGAGAAGTTTCGTCGAATTTTACTTCTTGTTTTTGTTCTCTGTACTTTTTAGAAAAATGCACCCAAATTTACCAGTGAAAATTTCTAATTACTTTTACATACAGTACGGTAAATCTACTCTCGCTGTCTTCCTATTTGTTATGGATACGTACGTTTCTTTTACGGACGAGTGGTGCTGACATCTATGAATATTTTAAATCTTGAGGGTTTAAGCAGCGGCATCAAATAAAATAACGTGAGACTTTCGGCATCTGCCTGTGTTTACTCTCCCAGATCATTAATATAGTTGGCTAATTAACAATATCTACAGATGTTTCGTAGATATAAATTAACTTCCATCTTTAGAAATACAAAAGAGTTAAGTGCTTTGTATTACGTTCACCTTTCGATACTTTGCGAGAAAATAAAAGGTGGGATCTGATTAATATCTACGGAATTAATTTAAGGAAAACTATGGATAGAGATCTTTGTAAAGACGTTAAATAAAGACTTTTTGTTAATATTACTTCGTTAAACTTTAAAACTGCTATCATTTATCTATATCAGAAGATAACCTCACGGAATATTTTGTTCCCTGCTTTCTCTAGTTCTCATTAAATTTTGAAACGCTACAGACAGTGAATTTACGTGTAACTGCAGAAAAATACATTTTTAAATTATTTTAAACTAGTTTGCAGTCTACTTTCCCGAAACGGGCTCCTTCGATCAAGGAGAGACGCATTGCTTTCTATGTAGGCAACTTTTCGCCAACTTTTCAGAGCATTTCTTTCACCTACGCCTCACACAAATAAGTTTTTGTCAAACTGTATCAAAAAAGCCATAAACTAATCCTCAAGTTTAGGATATTAATTCCAAACAACAAAAACTCTATTATTACTTGAAGGCGTACCAGCTGACTCAAGCTATTCGTTTGCTTTTAAATGCCATACATTAACATAACTAGGGGGAGGCTAGGGGTGCTTTTTTAGCCCTTTTTAGAAAACGAAAATTACAATTGAATTCTATGTTAGGAGCGCGGGGTAGGGATCTAAGAAGGGTTTTACACCCTTCTTAGATCTCGTAGCTAGTTCCGCGTTAAATTCAGTAAGGTTTTTAGATTTTAAATATTGCCCAGCCAGGCCTTATTTTACAACAAACTGCTGATTTTAAAGAATTATTATTAGAAAAATATATGAGGGAATATTTAAAGTTTAAGAAATTCTTAAACTATTTGCTTTTTCTGAAGATAAATTGGCCCTGGAGGCATATTGCCTTAATTCTTTAATTGCTGAACAAATTACGGGACATGCAGATATTGTATCTCAAAGCTTTGTCTTGGATAATGGCTTCTATTACTATCAAGGGTTAAATGAAAAGTCAACATACGCGCATTTTTATTGTACAACTCCTTTTAAGAAATAATTAAACTTTAATGAACGAAAAAAATTGCCTTCACAAATTAATATAAAACATTAAAATTTTGGAAAATAATGACAGTAACGATTGTATGAGACCATTATTTCCATATTCCATCAAACATATTATCAAATTATTTATGTGTTTTAGAATTTTACACATCTTTCTATCTTTTTGGTTAATTGTAGTACGGAGTAGAAGTAACTGGCTTTAAAATGTGTAGATAAACTTGAAGTGAGCCCACTTAATTAGTGTCAGTTTCCTTACTTCAAAAATATATGAATCAACTATGAATATAAGACAAAAAAAGTTTTGTGAATTGATTTTATTCGAACTATTTTCCACCAAAATTTGTCTTGCCTTTACTTCATGCAACAACTACCGAGTTTTGAATAGACGAGAGGAAAGCATTTGAAAATCGGATAACATTATGGATCCACAATACAACGGCGGCTAGTGTTAAATATGTTGGGAGAGTAAAAGTCGATCGACACTCGTCCCTAATTGAAGGTCGTTTGTTAAGTGGGTTGAGGCTTTAATTACTAGCCACCGCCTCTAAGAATAACCTCTCCTCGAGGCAAATTATGAGTTAAAGGCGTTTTCAGTACAGTGTGTCCTGTCTAGCCCTCTCTGAGGTTGATTAAAAGTTTCAAACTACATTACTGGACAATTTTCTTTCAAACATGAACTTTAACAATCTCTGGAAATGAGAAATAGTAAAATAAGAACGATTTGTACTTAGAAAATGTATTTCAACAAGATTTCCAAGTTTCTCTTTACGACATACCAGATTTTGCGATGGTGGGTCAAAAATGAGGTCTAGCCTGAGCTGTATATGTTGCGATGAATGACCGAAATCTGGCGAATGTCGACATTTACATAGTTGTTTGGTGTATGTTCGAAGTATTTGCTAAATATCATTATTTCTGACTTACACCGGCTAATATCGACACTCACCATGCACTGATGGTCAATGTTGAATAAAATCATTTTTTTACTTTAAAAACCTTTTAAATCATACTGTATTATTAAAATATATTATTATATATATATGTCAAAATAGGAGAAAGATAAAGTAACAGCACATATAAATTGTTGAACCTAAAACGAACAGTATATTCTAATTCTAAACGAGAAATGAAAATAATACTAATAATAAACTTACTTAATTATATGATTAACGTTATTCAATCTTATTTATTGCAATAACATAAACTGTTATGATACTTTGAATTGCACAAGAGTCCCTTGCTTTTACAACTGCATTATTCGTAAAACACTTCTTTTTGCAATTATAGCGTGTATAACCTTTCCCTCCATTTCTCGAATTAGTTGCAGCTGCTTCCCTCAGCCACATTTCTTGAGAAGAAATCTCATCTATGGAACGTAACTTTTCTTTACAAATTACTTTCTTTACAAATTATGAACTGATTACGGGTATAAAGCTGCTTAAGGGTACCATTTTTGTTTGCTAATTTATAAAAGTCAGAGTCTTCTATTCCAACAAAAACCTTCAACATGTTTCGGGCATCTATACGACCACGGTCGACATCAAGGACCTGTATTCGTACGGTATCACCAACTTGAGCAGGAGGAAATTTTCTTTTTGAGGTTCGTAACATTTTCGATGCTTGCAGTAGACGATTCTCTTTCGCGACCGCTCTTTCCATAGAAATTAACTCGTGTTGTTCAGTCAGGGCTGGATATGAAGATGTGGTAGGTTGAAGCTCCTCTTCAATATTTTCCTTTGGAATATGGTTTTCGATATGGTCACTGCTCAAATTTTCTTCAAAAGTATTAACAATTTCTTCAAGCGGTTCTTCGGTTTCGATATTTGCGATTTGCTCTCCAGGTAAAGATGACGATGCTACGCCTCTTTTTGATTTAACGCCAAACAAGGCTTCATAAAGATTTTGGCGTATTCCTTCGTGGTATGCTGTGCTCTTGGAAACTGAACAAATGGCAAACCATCTGACCGTTTATTGGTATCGTTATCGTTCATCCATGCAGTTAACATATTCTGTATATCCTGATTGGCCCTTTCAACTGAGCCTTGTGTTTGACTATGGCGAGGCTTTCCGTGAACTATCCTAACATCTTTCCACATAGCGCATAGTTCGGATATGACTCGATTACTGAATTCCCTACCATTATCTGAATGCAATATAACTGGGGGTACCAAATCTAAAAAATATTTGAAGAAGGTGAGATGCTACTTCTTCAGCTGTCTTAGTTTTCAAAGATCACAACTGGACACATTTCCTTAAATGGTCTTGATGCACCATTATGAACTCATATTCGCCATCCCTGTGTGACTGCAGGTCTATCAGATAGACTTGATATCTTGAGTTTAACTCCGAACTGACAATTGGTTTCACAACAAATCCTTTTTTAGATGCACTATTTCATTTGACATTGTTTAAATAAATTTAAATTCAACATCACAACTTCATATATAAGATTTTTGTACTTAACTTGCAATTCTTTAAGCATACGTACGTGTTCTTCCTCCATGGCATATTCTGATGTGAGTTTCAGAGAGTATATTGAACAATTTATCATTGGTAACATAAAACTGTATATTCGTTTCTCTTGGTTTTAATGGCACAATTAACTTCTCTTCATCATTAATGTTTAAAACGTTAAAACGTTTTAACCGTCTGTAATCCAAAGGTGTATTGCAGCCCTTAGTTTTAGCAGAAATCACTTCAGAATATATTTTACAGTACTTTTCTTGCGAAAAATAAAAACAATTGTCTTCTTGTTTACTATTTATTAACGCACGCAATGTTTCAAAAAAAAAAAATCACGGTTAACTGCAATTGCCATTCAATATATAAATTACGGTTTCGGATAAAATTCAAATTAAACACACTTTGCACACACCAGCAAACCTTGCATGAGACTGACAAACAGCAGAGTGTTCGACAGTCTAACAAATAAATGCCATGTGACCTCACTCATGGCAGAACAAACGATTTGGTGGTTTTTTTTTGTCGCTTCTGTCTCTCGCCTCTCTATCTGTCTTCTCGTTTCGACATTCACCAGAGCTTATCTGTGCTTGTCGACATACACCAGCGATAGTCCAAATGTCTAAGAATATAGCCAAATATCCGGTCTTTTACAGTAACATACGCTGCTTAACGTTTGGATTACATAAAATTGTCTGGAATAATTCACAGGGGAGAATGTGTGCGTGGCTAAGGAATGCAATCTAGACGGTTCTAACAGGGGAGCAAGATCACTTAGCTACGGTACTACCTGCCTTACTAAATTTTCACCACGACACAAAAATGGGAGAAAAGAATGCACTGAGACCTCTTATTCAGAATGCTCATACATAAAAGAAGGATGACAATAAAGACTTCATTACCCAGTTTTGACTCTGTCCCCCTTGAAATCACTGGAAAATGCACTAAATGTGTTGTCACGTGATGTTACGTAATCCGTGTGTTGAGTGGTCGAGGAGTAGTAAGTACTTATTACTCGTATATTTTTTGCTTTAGGAAGGAGGGAAGGAAGTATAGGAGGAAGGGAGAAGAAGTATGGGAAGAAGTGAAGTATAGAAGTGAGGGAAGTAGAGAGAGGTATAGGATAAAGGGAGAAAAAGTATAGGAAGAAGTGAGGTATAGGAGGGAGGGAGGAGGAGGAAAATTGCAAAAATCGACTGCAAAAAAAAATTTTTAAAAATGGGTGTAAACAAGCAGCAATCCCAAAAAAGCCTTAAACAACATGGCGGCTAGTCACTGTGGGCCAATTGCCAGGTTTAGAGTTCTTAGAAACACTGTGCTAGATTCCGCTAAAATTGCACTAGATCTAGAGGTTAACAAACCATGTATTAGCGCCCAAAAAAAAATACAGAAGCGTTGAACTGCAGAAAAATTGGTAATAGTGCAGAACATGTCCCCTAGTGTTCCTCTCTTAAAATGAATAGGAAAGTCGTTAGATTTAGTACACAGGGTTGTGACATCACACATACAGGCATTTGCACGTTTCATCGTTCTTTTGGCCATGTTTTGTATTGCAGTGATTTTTATTATGTCTGGAAGGCTGACGTATTTTTTGTTGAATTACAATTGAGAGAGGATAAATCTGTGCTGGAATAGGTTGGTTTAGAAGGATTTTTTTCATCCAGATATGAGTGAGAGACGACGTAAGCTAGGCCTCATTTGAATGATGCTTTTCAGTGACCTTCTGTTCTGAGGAAGTCTGATTGGGAGGAGGAGAAAAGGAAGCGAGGGGTGTGTCAGGTACGGATGGATTGGCCGAGAAAGTTGGTTTGTGGAGGCCTTGAAGGGGGAAAGAAAAGGAGGTGGAGGTAGGGAACAGACGAGGTGCAATGAGGAGGTAGAAGGGAAGGAGTTAGTGGAGGCCCCATGGGGGAGTAAGAGGAGGCGGCGGAGAGGGGCAGAAGAGGCAGGGAAGAGGAGATGGCAGTGAGGGGAGGGAAGAAACGTAGTCGCGAACAAGAAATTGTTAAATGCAGTGATGCCAGCCCACAAATGGGCGAAAAAAATTGTTTTTCGCATTTTTAAACATCCCAAAAACCACACACATCCGACAAAAACCAATAAAGGTTAGTACTTGTTTTTTTTAACTTCGCTGAATCAGACGGCCATGCTGTTAACATAACATAAACAACATGGCGGCAAGTCAGTGACATAATTGCCATGCATCTTGGAAACACTTCCCACTAAACATCGCTACGAGACGTGTTGTGCACTAGAGCCGAAAAATTGCGAGTAGCGTAGCAATTCAAAAATCGTGATGGGTGGGGAGGGAGCTCAAGTGGCTTCAAAAAATGATTATGTGGTGTGGCCTTAGAGAAAATAACGTTTTGATATCCAATGGAGGCTTGAGCCCTCCCTTTCCTACGTCACTGGAATCGGATAAAACTGCCAAATCCAGTAATGGAACAATCAGACTAAAGAAACTCTATCCCAAGGTACAACGGGGCATGTTTGGGTGTAGCTATTTGGCGACGGTCAATATCTCGAAGTGAAACCTAAAAATTACGAAAATTAAAAAACCTTCGTAACTTGCTTTTCTTACCCAACAATGTAGCTTCTGTAATAACGCAAGCAGTTGTCACAAGTTTCACTTCAGACTCCAGATACTTTGGCATTTGTTCTTGGATGTTGAGCTTGCATCCCAACGCTTCTTGGCAAAAAGTTGCATCGATAAGAACTTGATAGGGCTTCCGAAATCCAAAATTGTTTTTATAAAAACCTAAGTAACGACGCACTTTTCTTTGCCGTCCTATTTTCATTTTCCGGCACACATGAAACGAACCACGTTATTGTGATTTGTTTACATTCACAAAGGAGATAAAAGAAAGAAGTGCGCCACCGCTTGAAGATATTGCTTGAAAGTGAAGCATTCTACTCGCCTATAGCCCCGCCCCATTAGTCAAAGGAAGGAAAACCCTAATTTAAAAAAGTAAAAAAATCTTCATGAATTTTATTTCACTAATTTTAGTTTTTAATTTATTTTCATATTAAAAATGAAGTCTGATTATATAGAATTCAGACAGTTTAACTTTTGTTATATGCAGTTTTAAAACAGATATAGAAAAGTCATTACGAAATACCGTCTCTGTTTACAGAACTAACGAAACCTGTCGTACATTTGAAGCTTCCCCTCAACCTCCGGCAGCAGAAATTCGAATTATTATTCAAAACAAACAAAACGATATTTTGTTATTAATTTGGAAATATGTTAGTTGCTATTGCGCTTCATTGGGGAATTTGGAAATTGTTTAAAGGCCTCCGCGGCCAATTCTTCCCAAATCCCCCCCTCTCTCTCTCTCTGCATAATTCAGCAGCAAGTGCAAGCAATTCAGCAGCAAGTGCTCATTAACCAGTTCCAAAAAAGGCTGAAATTTGTGAAACTACTCCATCTCAAAAAGTAGGCAATAAAATTAATGCCTATTGCTATTTAATGGTGAAGGATAAGGATCACGACGATTTGTATTACTGGTGCTCTGAAAAAAGAAAGTCTCCACAATTTATGTACAACAGTCGAGTGACAAAGATATTTTTGAGTGGACAACATCATCTCCGTAAATTACGGTGCTCCACAAGCGAGTGCTGCTGATATCGCAAAAGGCATTGGCCAAGTTAAAGAAGATGCTCGGCATACCAGAAATCAACCGTGCCAAATTATTCAAACCAACATCGTAAACACTTCTCAGGACATTTGGCCATACCTGCCATCAAAAGACGCTCTCCGCGAAACGAGTAAAATTAAAATCAAAGTTAATAAAATTAAATTTCTAACTTTTTATTCCAATATGTAATATTTAGTTAAAAATGGAATTTAATTCAAATATCTAATTAATATTATTAAGAATAATTTAGAATTATCGATTTGTCAGGATTTTGAACCATAGGGATTTTGACTTTGTTGGGATTCCGACCTAGTCGGGATTTTGGCTTGTCGGAATTTGGTTGTCAGGAATATGTGCGAATCCCCTTCCGTAGGTAGCAGTTCAGCTGTTCCAGAAGAGATCTGTTCCCGGAATAATGTTTTGCTGATGGAGATGGAGAGGTCAGAGGCCGGAGAACTAAACAAAGCGGCCTAGAGAAGAACTGATGCAATACAGCAAGGAGCTGCTGATGAAGTGCAAGAGTTCTTACATAGAAAGAAAGAGAGAAGAAAGTCAACATCCTAGGAGATGAAGGGACATTGAGGAGACTTAAGATTCGAAAAGAGTGATTCTAATCTTCAGATACGATTTAAATGACATTATAATGTGTTTCAAAATTTTCTCTCGCCCTTCAGAGCACTGGCGATGGAGTGATGTAAATGACCTTGATTCTGGCCAGGAAGATGTTCGTGAAAGCACAGCTCAGTCGATGACGGCAGAACCGAGTCTGTACAACTCTGGTGTAACGAAAGTCGATGGTAACAGGTGTTCATCGATTCGGTGTGTTTCATAAATATTATCGTCTTCAAAACTCTATCCACCTTGTGTTACTTTTTCGCAAACACGGATAGTTGCCTCTGAAATTTACTCTTCTCAGTTACCCTAGACACTTTTGCAGTCCATTGTTTCGTTTTCATTCGCATGAACTTTGCCCTGCAACTGGGAATATTGAGCAACTGGTCAATGACCAAAATTGTACTAAATATCTGCACTATCAAAAATTAAACACATCTCTCGTGCATCACGAATATGTGTTGCTAACTTCGTTTGTAGAGAAACATTATTTAATGTTTACAGCCGACTTTTATAATTGGCCTAAAATATAAACAACCATCTTTTATTTATTTTTTCTTTTCTTTTTTTCCTTTTCTTTTTTTCCTTTGCAAAATTGTTTGATTCGTGATGGCCCTGCCATTCTTACCTGGATTTGACTTTAATCATAACGTACGTATTATCTCAATTTTCGAATATCATTCTTGTTTTTAAAGATCACAGGCCATTAACATTATAAACATAATTATAAATAGTCATAGGGTGACGTGGAGGTAACGGGTTCGTTTATCATGCAATTAACGCGAGTTCGATTCCTGTGGCCCCGTAGAATAGTGCCGTGTTTTCTGACTACCGTATTCCTGGATTCGATTTCCTGAACAATAGAGGTTTGGATTTGTCGAAAACTGTAGGTCCCGACACAGCATAGCCTTAAGATCGCCCTTCTATCGGTTTTGGTTTGATTCTCGCTCCCTATATGTGGTGCCACGACGTACTCAATGTTAGTCTATGGCAGACTCTTAAAATTCTATCAAATCCGAAAGTACTGAAGCTACAATCATGAAACTAAAACTATATAATAGATTTCTAATTTTCTGCTCTTGTCCCGTAAAACACAACCGAACCCGAATCTTAATTATAAAGAAATATATAGTTATTATATTGCTGTCAATATCGTGTTAGTTATATATAATTGTGATTCTCAAACTTTTTATCCCATGAACCTCTTTTCTTATCACATGCAATGGCGGATGAGAATCTTTGAGGCCCCTGGGCTACTGATATTGCGAGTCCCCCCAGTAAAATAGTTCAAAAGGATCGTCTACAAGCGAACACATCTCTGGAGGCCCTCTAGCTGGCGGAGGCCCCTCTGCTGCAGCCCCTAAAGCCCATGCGTTAATCAGGCACTGACATTTAAATATTTGAGGGGAACCTGAACCTACCAGCTAATTCAAAGTAATTCGTAAATAATCGAATAAAAGATCTTATCTAACAATGAACAAGGAGCCCATTATTTGTAATGAAAACAGTGCGTGATTTATACGTAAAGTTTTGGTAACCTCTATATAATGTCTGCACTGAAATATGTTGTTTTATACCACTCCTCATATGTATATACCTTTAATGAGTAAAGATTTTTTCTTTTCTTTCTTTACAGATCGGTCGTACCGATTTTCTGAAAGCTCAACGATTTACAATAGAAAACAAATTACCGGTGGAGAGAGATGACAGCCCTAGATTTCCCAAGACATATTGTAAAGCTCAGAAATGCGCTAAATTCAGCGACATGAAACCTGCATGGCAGGCTTATCGTAATCGTGTAAGTTTACCGATCTGTTTGACTCGTAGACGGAAGCCTTTTCGATTACGAAATCGGACTGGTAACCCTAGATAGGCAGGGGTTCGTAAAAATTACGTCCAAGCTCGAACAGCGTCATCTAGGGACAAGTTCAAGTATTACGTAAGCACCTTTGTGGGCTGTTTTGCTTATTTTCTTATGTTATCCCATCTTAATTTTTGCTTCCAGAAAGGGGAGGGGTATAAAATGGCCAAAATATTGCTTACGTAATGCTTGTACCCTCTCTTGGATGTGGCTGTAGGAGTTGGGGTGGGGGAGAATGCCGAGGATTAAGGATCTTATGGCCCCTAGGCTGGTAGCAGGGAATGGACCCCTAAAGAATATGGCCTCCACGATTTTCAGTCAATAAATCATAAATTTTCTTTGAAGTTCATTATTTATAATATTCATGTTTATCAATAATAAAACGAAGACATTTGTAAATATATTTGATTAAAATAACTCCTAAAACTAATTTCAAGCCCCTTCGTGGTACCTGAGGACGCTCGTAGGCCCGGGCATACTTACAAGTAAATCCGACACTAGGGGAATGGGAGTTCATAGTAAGTAAAATTAAAGCTCCAATCTTTTCTAAAAGTAGTTTGATTTTTTACGAGGCCTATGAAAATATTAAAAAATAATCAAAATATTTATTTTGATCCCCTTTCTTCATGAAATAGTGAAATTTTTAAGATAGCTGTAATTTACATACGAGCCTACTCTCACTCGTTATAGATTTACGTCTACCTGTGCAGGGGCGGACTGGGTTCTCTTAAAGGCGCATACCTTGGATTAACGGAGGGCGCGTAATTATATAGCTTATGAGGGCGCAGGTACTATTGCTCATGAGGGCGTACCAGCCCAGTCTGCCACTGTACCTGTGTAGGCATAGGCGTATGCAGGAAGTTCATAAGGGGAATTATAGGCTCAATGCGGGAGGGGATTACGGAGCTACATCTCGCATATTCCTATGTTACACAAAATTTAATTGTAGTGGGGGTTACAATTCGCATCAACACTCCCCCCAGTACGCTGATGTTAACATCTCGAAACCAATGCCTAAATCATATAACGTTTTTGCAAGGAGGGGTGGGGGGGAGGAACAGTGGTAAAAGTGCAGAAAAAAAAACCCTTAGTGCTGAGTTAATCTTAAAAATTCCAGGTGGGAAACTGCTCCTCAAGAAAACCAAGAATTAGGGGTATAAGTACGGAACATCCTTACCTTCGCGACACTTCGATTGATAAAGAGAACGGTAATTCTCAAAACGGTGCAAAACTTTTTTTTATGACCATGATACATTTTACGTAGGGTGATAGTTTCAAAAGGTGGCATGCTCATACGTTTTTGTTGCATTGACAAAAAACTGATATAAAATAACTATAAATATATAATATATAATAACATATAAAATAACTAGATATACGAAGATTTAGAAGCTAAAAATAGCATAAAAACCAAGAAGTTCTCACTTTTCAGTGCATGAAAGAATTTGAAATCCAACTTCTCAGGAATTGAAAATCAATAGGTAGCAGGGGCGCCTAGTTACAGAAAATATTGGGGCCCCAATCCTATTCAATTTCTTAGGCTTGGTTTTTAGTCACAAGAGGGGCGAATCCATGCCCTCCTCCTACTCCCATAATTTTATTAAAAGATAACATATATGGACATAAATTGATAATATATAATTTTTTTTTTCATTTGTTTCAATTGCTTGATAATTATTACAAGACTGCAGGTATTTTCAGTGGCGGATTTGCTAACAAAATAAATAGCCTAACGCCTATGGCGGTAAATTTTCGATGAACAGTTTGCCTCCGAGTAGTTCACAAAGATGGAGCTGGATCTTTTGGTGGCCAATCGAATTATTCATTTTGAATTGTTATATTCAGAGGCATTGACAAAAAGACAGAGGGAGAGCTGCAAAGACAAAAAGCAATGGAAAGTCCCTACATTTCACCGAAACGTCCCTACGCGCAAGAGGGTAGCCAGCTTTTCTTCAAGATAGGGGGGGGGGGCAAAATACTAAAAGTATATCATGAGTTGCATTTTTATATTTAATAATGATAATTTTTATAAGTATTTTTCTTTAGTATTTTTTTTTTTCTTAAATAATAGCCCATCTCGCAGGCCATTTGGGACTCCTTCGCGAACCACCAGTAGTTCACGGACCACCAGTTGAGAACCACTGAACTATGGATTTCATGCTGTATTTGTTAGTAGTAAACCAATACGTTAATGCAGTTTTTTCAGTGCACGGCACCCTTAGCATTTTAAGATTTTTTTCACGGCGCCCTTAGCGTCTCAGATTTTTTTCATGGCTCCCTTAGCGTCCCAAGATATTTTCCAAAGAGCCCTTTGAATTCTAAGGCCCCGTTGATTTAATGTCATTTTCACGATGAAAATATTTTTAATGTCCTAAAACATTTGCACAAACCACAAGTTAGAATCAACTGCGTTAATGTGTTCTATATACATATGATTACGTGTATTGCATGTTTTGATTTTGACTACTTTTATTTGAAATTCTTATTGAGAGAATACTTATTTATTTAAATAGGTATTGTGTTTTGACGCGTTTTTTGAGGAGCCTATTTTTCTTGTTAGTCAGAGGGAGACCCATAGGTATCGA
>QLNU02008292.1:14389-24841 GCA_006491805.2 Dysdera silvatica | reverse complement strand
AAATTCTTGTTTACTCACAGTCAGCTAAATTGTTAGTAAATTTAGTTGGCTGTGGTTTATCGAATTTCACAAACCCTAAATTTTAGTTCCTGATGGAAACACTTCGTAAATATTAGCAGTGAAGAAATAAGAGCCCACACGCATGCGAAAAATGGTAGTCTATTGGTTCCGTCCCTCGTGGAGTCCGAATGATTGCCACATGCGTGTAGCTCTTCGTAAAGTCCTCGCCAAAATACCTTCTTCGTGTTCCATCATGAAAGTCATATCTGGCTCATGTTTCAAAATAAAAAATTGTTCCTTTCTTATTTCCATGGTCTAAAATGAGCTGATCCAAATACTCATGCATGGTTTCCGACACCAGCATCTGTATCCTTACGATCGCCTACTATTATTTTTCTTTACATTTTCTTGCGTAAGCATGTTTTTTACAACACCATTACATTGCATTATTGATAAGTATTGCATATAAATAAAAGCACGCTGTGTAACTGAGCGCTAGTTGTATTATGATGTCTATCAGACTTCCTTGACTTTTTCAGTTGCTAATAAAAAATAGCTAGCTTTGACGCAACTGAGTGAATGCACACATAAAATGTTTAAAATTTCATCTAAACTTGTTAATAAAAGAACACGACCGTGTCTGAAAGTGCTCGTTGCAGAAAAAAATTTTAGATATAATTTAGGTTTCGACGAGCGGGACCACACTTTTTATAGACGGTGACCATATCACGTAGGACATGTCGCGTATGAAATATTAAAATGTGTTGACTGTCACACATAAACGTTTACATTTTTCATCTTGGTTTAAACCCTAACATATTGTTTTCGACGAAGAGATAGGAAACGGATCTTTATCTGGAATTGTCACGTTAAATGGAACTGGGCTTAGGTTACACCATTTCCCACGGATGGATGCATGTCGAGATATGTAACTGCAAATCATGTAGGAATTTTTGTCACTTCCAGTATGACTTGCTTTGGTTCTTCAGTAGCATGCGCTACCGTTTTCTCAATCAATTTGGCTAGTCCCAAGATTGAGGGCGTTTGAATGCTCGTAGGGGTTTTACCAGGGTAAGCTGTCGCAGAAAGTTTTTATAGACTGGAGTCTTCAAATGTTTTCCGTCTAATAATCTATTGAGATAAAATTCAACAGATGCTTTCAAATCCCCCGTATGTAATTTCAAATTTCGAAATTAATCTTTAATACCGTTCAACAACAAAATCTTCATCTTTCAATAAAGGAATGAGAACACGTTTTATAAAGGCTAAGACACCGTCCAAAAGTCAGTTTACGTTTAATCATTGAGAGACGCTCCACTTGCTTCGCGCATTAGGTTTCTTAGCACCATGCTCTGACACTAGTCTGTAGCAGTCCAGTGCATATTCTTTGCTCAGCTGTTCAATTTTTCTAGCGGTATGCCAATAGATTTCAACATCGCTTTGATAATAGTCTCAGATCTTAATTCGAGTAATTCCTAAGGAGCTAAGTAGGCATGGAGGTCACCTCACATTCAGCTTTAAGGAAACCTGGACATTGGAATGTAGCTTCCCTGTTGTAGCAGTCCCGTAGTAAGATCACGATTTCTGAGGACCTCTAAAACTTCCATTTGATCGATTTATCGATTGTACAAAACAATATTTTTACCGGAGGTGATTATATGAAATTCAATTTATCGGACGTACGAAGTATAATAGAAGCACGTATACACGTTCCCAATTTTGACTCGAGGAAAAGGAGAGATTAAGGAAGCCGACGGCGGGACCCCCTAGAGTAAGGAAATCTATTTATATATATTTTAGGATTCTTCCTTAAACCGTGGCCGCTCTGCTTCGAATCAACAGTTTGGAAAGGTAGAGTAAGGAAATCTATATATAATTAGATATATAATTTTATAATAACATACCATACCACCCATAGTTAAGCAGTTAATTATATACCTGTTAAGTATATAGTTAAAAATTGTTATAGTAAAAATTTTTTACAACTAAAAGGTATACAATTAACTGCTTAACTACGGGTGGTGTGGTGGTTTATTATAAAATTATATATTTAATTATATATATATGTTTCCTTACTCTACCTTTCCAAACTGTTGACTCGAACTGTTGTGTTGAAAAATCAACACAACAACATCTCTTCAAATTATTTAATTATTCACTACAAGTAAATTAATTATTCAAAATTAAATCCTTTTAAAACAAAATGCTGGAACTCATCATGACTAAAAATTACTCATACATATATATTCAAGTTTTAACTTATTTTTAGTATTTTTCATTTTCTCCAAAAATTAGTTCATATTATCTTTTTAGAGAAATGTGATTTAAAAAATTATCGTAGACACTTTCTGCCGGATTTTTAATTCTATATTTCAGGTCAGCAGTGCAAATTCGTGGACCACCATACCTTGATTCCAGCAGCAATACAGTCGAAGTATTCCTGTGGTAATTCAATTACATATATCCGAAGAACTTTAATCTTATGGACAACACCATTTACATAGGAATGTTAAGCATGGATATTATAATTCGAAAAGAACGGACAATCAAGTATTATTAATTTTTTATGTATATGGAGTTCTCATTAATATCCTTATAGAATTTCGCAATATGCGGCGTTATTTTTTATGAAAACATTTTAAATTGTAGTGTAAATTGTTACACTTCAAATAAAGCAATTTAATTTATATCTGCTATTGTGTTGTTAATTATGAAAAATGAACGTTAATTAACCTTTCTTACTTCTCCATAAAAATTCCCCTAAATAAGCTAATTTCTGTTCTACATTTCATATACCATTTCTCCCTATATTTTCTTCACTTCAACTTCTACCATTTCTATTTTCAATTTGCCATTTTTTTCTACTGTGCCAACGTCAACTGGGCTGGCTCAAAGAAGAGGATGACTCATCGGAGCGAAATAACGTTCAACCACAAGAAAGTTGTAAAAATCAAAATCTTGCGTTGAAGATTTACGTTATTATATATACATATATTTGGAGTATTAATAAATAATGTAACCATATGTATACATGGAAGGTTACAACCCCCATTAACCTCTTTCCCGCGCATAAGCGTAGAGTTATATGCCCCCCTAATATTCTGAAATAAATTGCAATTTTACATGTACTGTTATGTATAAACGTACATAAAAGCGTTTGCCCCCTCCAATAATTTTGAGAACTCTACGTTGATGCTCCTACGTACGCCAGAGGTTTATGTACTTTGAAAGAAAGACGATGAGAGGAAAAGGTATTGCGTGGCCCTTGATGTCACTACAAAATTTTAAATGTTAATAAATTTTTAGGCATTGGAAATTGATGCATATAATTATGACGTTGTGAAAAATGGTTAGACCTGATGGTCTTTATACGCAAAAATGTAAAGAAATGCGAATATAAAAATACAGCAATACATCACCGTGGTGGTGATATATATACAAACCTTTCTTTTCGACTTTTTTATTCGAGGTGGGGGGGGGATAGTATACATTTAGAGATGGTCCACTTTTGAAGTTAGGCTATGGCACTGATTATATACATATGTATTAGTGCAGGGGCGACTCTAGATATTATGCCACGAACACGTGTTTTGCAGCTCTAAAACGATTTTATTTTTTATAATAATCCCATTTTTGTGCCCCTAAAAGTCTGCCACTGACGACGAATGCCCGGTCCCTCCCCTTGGCACCGGCCCAATATTAATGTTCCAGTAGTTGTTAGTTAAATGTTGCTAACATATCATGGAAATCGTACATTATCGTGGTTAGGACGTCCACTTAAGCCGTCGATCACGTTATAGGTGATTTGGAGCAGTTTTTGTATGTACAATAAACATCGTTACTAACAGTTTGCCAAAGAATATCGCAATTTTAGGTAGAGATATATTTATTATTTAATATCCAAATGTATTACCAAAAGCAAATTACTGTATCCAAGCCAAATATCCATATATTATAAGACATCACCGCAAATTGATAGAGCAATATAATCGGAGTATTTAGATATTATTATTATTCCTTCTACCTCCCTTTATTTAAAAAATTTCAAGAACTTTCAAACATAGGGTTCAATACGTTCTACCTTGAGTCTCGCAAAATTCTTCCACCATATACACGTATGTGAAAATGCGATGCTTACGTAATTATTTTTCGACCAAACAATAGGTTGATTACTTTTCAACCAGCGCGGAATAGATAATGCAATTCCGGGAAAAAGACAAATTTTAAAATGACGGATTGGAGTCAGGGCGCTCCATGGTGGTAACATGTGTTCGCCGTTAACAGCTCCACTGCCACTGTATAACGTAAACCGGGGTTTGGTTTCCGTTCTGGTAGTATTGTGCGTTCGCGCAGACCTGACGCCTGATACCGTCAACAGACAGGTTAGTCCCATTTTAGTTTTATGTGGGGCGTCTTGCCGAAACTGGTTTTCGCGTGAGAAGAAAAACAGGCCTTTCCTAACTGCAATGGACTAACTCGCCTGTTAACGATATCAGGAGCGAACTTTCAGACTATAGTACGGACTATACAGCAGGGCCCTCCTTAGCTAATGCAAGACAAAACATGTTTCGGGGGCCCATACATATAGGAGTAAGAAAACAAAAAAATGGAATAATGTATGAGCACTAGATGGCGCGAAATGAAGAGCAAAAATATTTTTGGGGAAATTGATTTGAGAATCGCGGGGCCCCGCTCGCCCCTGCTTAAAAGCGGCCCTGGTGAACAGTCAGTCCGTAAGATATATATATATATATATATACAAACCATCTCGAAATCGCCTTAATATTCCAATCCCGTTGCTCATTTTATTTATTTATTTTATTCATATGTATGTTCCAATTTAATTTATTAGTTAGTGTTGTTCCTAAATACATTGATACATTTCATATCTACTTATACAGTAAACTATTTCAATAACGTCGTTCTAATTTAAGAACTATTTCTGTTTAATGGTGGAAATATTTCGGTCTCTACAAATTTTGCTTGTTTGGAGTTTAACGGCCGGACAGCAAGGGTCATGATAAGAAGGGGACTAGAGCTTTTCTGAGGATTCCGAATCTCCCAGAAAATAAATCTCCGGGCTACAGTTAGTTGTAGTAAGCGTTGTCAGTCCAGCTCCTGATAACGGCGCGCTAAGCGATGGCGTTACCTCTGCACCACCGCAATACCGTCTCTTCAAATGCTTCATAGAATTAACGCAAACAATGATTTTCTACGTTCCTTGACGTCGTTATTAAGAGATGATACTGTATATACATAGATGTAATTTGGTCGTAGCAGGGGGGCAAGTCCCCCAGTTTTTTTTAGAAAAGAGGCAAAATTTTACTTTTTCCAATACAATTTTGGGTTCCCCCCCCCCCAGTTTTCGATATATTTAACCCCCAAGTTACACCTGTGTACATAGCGTTTAAAGTGTACCATTTTGGCAAGTTAATACACTATGTAAATAAATTATAAACCCACCTGTAAAATACAAATAAATTACGGTTGCAATAAACGTTTGATATAAATTTATACAAATAATATACCAACGGTGTACATATAGTCTACCAATAATAACTTTTGAAAATGGTGAAAAACGTCAGAAAAAATAATTCTTTACAAAATGTAAACTCAACGTGGAAAATTCCAGGAAATTAGAAATCAATAGCGAGTTGACCCTCCTTTTTTTTTTTTTTCAATAAGGCATCGTTTGAAGTAGTAAAACGTTTAAGTCTGTATTGTCCCAGGCATTCGAAATTGCTATTTAGAGATCATTCACATGATGATGTTTCACTAACCTTTGCCATAAAACCCCACACATTTTCAACTGGATTCAGGTCTGGAGAACGCGAGGGCCATGGAATGACATCAACCTTTTCTCATTCAAACCATGGACATTGATGCATATGCACTAGCATTGTCCTGTTGGTACGAACCGCCTAAATGATCATACACTGATATTTTTTCATGTTGCCCTGAAGGAATACAATGTCTGCTGTGCACCCACTCCTCCTTGCTCAGCCTTATCTTTGACTGAGTACGTACGTAGATCATACCAATATGACGAATATCCATCAGGGCCATCCAGACGGAAACGTTTTTCACCAGAAAACACTATTTAATTCCAATCATGACGCAGTTTTTTGCACCAATGTTACTGGGTTTCGCTTTCGAATTTACATTTAAACTTTTCCACACGGGGATACAGGTGCTGATAGTTCCTGTGCACGAGTGGACACCTAGTGGAAATCAGAAGAATTTATTTACAAACCACTAACATAACTGTACAAAACTCCCTCATCTTCCGGTTTCACTGGGTCCCGTCTACATACCGCGCAGTCTTTGAGGCAAGGCACTTTTAGATTAAAACTTACAAAGTCATTTGAAGTATTGGGTTGGATGATATAGAGTTAACTTGATGAAAAGCCATGCGCGTCTATGGGATGATGCACAAGTTCGATCATTTTCCAGATGTTGGTTTCCATGTCAAATATATACAAAAATTTGGGCGACAAATAACTAAAGATGGGCGCGTATTCGAATAATAACAAATTAGCTCGATAACACAAAAGTTCAAGCCTCTCGTCTGCCAAATGTCGTGTTTGTAAAGTTTCCAAATTGATAATCAGCCCCCTAGTTTGTTTCGAAATACACAAAACGTATAGTCAAGATCCCTCATATTTATGTCTGTCCAGGTCTGCGCATCAAGGATTGAAAGGGAAGCGAAATTTCCATCCGTTTGCGCGGTGCATACTCGTTCTCTTTCGTCCAAACATGCTTGGCAGATTTTGTAGTCATCGAACGTGCGAAATCGTTTGACTTGGTGTGTTTCTAAGTCAAAAGCCGCATTCACGTAGAGAACAAGGAGAACGTATAATTGCCGACGTCTTACGGCGAAGATGTGCATGTGTTCAGGTAAATTGATGGTAGTCCATTAACCATATCTGGGATCGCAATAACTAACTATATAACATTGTCATAGGTATCGTGCTCATCGAATATAATATCTCCTCGAAAAGGAATCATTTTTCTGCGAGACGCACCTTTTTATCCCAACCAACAATGTCATTGGGAAGCAATCTGATTATCCACCCTCACCTGCGGCTCATTGACCATTCTGCTGTATTGTGGGTCATGGTGGGATATCCGCCGTAGCCAAACTAATAATACACTTGTCAAACTGGTAACCTTGCCGAACCTCGTGGGCGGGATTAACCATCTTGTATAACGAGAGGACTTTCTGATAATATGTATATTTCTAGACAAGTAGTATTTCTTTTTTTATAATTCAAAACTAGCTATAGACAAAGCGTCTGATGTTTTCAGTTTTTACACCAACACGTCCAATTAATTTAACAATAGTGGGGGCACCCGATTATTTGAAATATCCAGTTTTACATCATTACATATGATAAAAATTGATATGTAATTATACTATCCGATAAATTGAATTTTCGTATTCCGATAAATAGGTAAAAATTATTGTTCAAATTGTACATCCGATAAATTGAATTTTACACCACCATATTTAATTTAAGAATGACTGGTAGTATTCGATGAATATTGGTATCCGATAAATTACATCCCATATTCGAAATATTGGCATCCGATAAATTGAATGCCTTTCCAAACTTGACTAGAAGCAGAGCGGGACAACAGTGTAATGAAGACTTGCTGTGTCTTTGATATTCTTTCAGATATATTGGAGGGGACCTGTGCAATAAATCAACAGCCTTTTATTCAGGCAATATAAATTTGTTGACAGGGCAATTCATTCCAGGTTTCACTGTACGTTTGATGATTTCATGATTTTTTGGAGAATGGATGGCCACATCTTTGAATCAAGTGACCCAGACTGCGTGATGGTGTATTTGATTTTTAGCGCCGCTTTTTGCGATTAATCATCGTTTTAAAAAATGTTGGCGATTTCCTTACTCTGTGAATATTTTTTAATATAAAAATTCCTCACTCTACTGAGGGTATACGTGCTTCCTTGAAAGGCAAATTATATAGAACACAGTACACACTGGGAAATTTACCAGACAAGTAGTATCTGAAATGTTTTTTATATATCGATATGACGATTTAGTTATGCTTTAGAGCGCGTTCAGCTATATTAAAGAAAGATGTTTGTTTATAAAAGAGATGGAAGGAAGGAACGAGTCATGTTCGATAAGATTACATCACGGATCCAGAAACTCTGTTACAAATTGAATATAGACTTTGTGGACCCAACAGAGGTTACGGTCAAGGTTATCAATGGGGTTTACCCAGGTGTTTGCACTGTTGAATTGGACAATTTAGCTGCAGAAGTTACTGCCACTATGACTACACAACATCCAGATTATGCTATCTTGGCTGCAAGGGTTGAAGTCTCCAATTTGCACAAGGAAACAAAAAAAAAATAAATCTTCAGTCATGTTATTAATGATCTATATAATAACGAGGGGATTTCAACTATAACTATTTCGGTTTTAAGACATTAGAGAAGTCATACTTGCTAAAGGTCAAAAATAAAATTGCTGAACGGCCTCAACACATGCTGATGCGGGTTGCTATTGGCATTCATGGAAGTGATATCGAGGCTGCTATTGAAACATACAATTACCTTTCCTGAGAAATGGTTTACGTATACAACACCCATCTTATTTAATGATGGCACACTCCAACCTCAACTTTCGAGTTGTTTCCTTTTGACGATGACTGATGATGAAGATATCTTTGACAGCTTGAAGCGATGTGCGCTTATATCCAAAGCCAATGGCCAATGGTGGTATTGGGTTGAACGTCAACTGTATTCGATCAGGCTTGGTACTCATGCTTAGGGTCTATAATAATATCGCTCGGTACGTCAACCAAAAGGTCCGGGGCTTTTGCCATTTATTTAGAGCCATGACATGCCGATATCTTAGAATTTTTGAAAATGAAGAAAAATACCGGAACAGGAGAAAAGTGAGCCAGAGATTTTTTCTATGCTTGTTGGATACCAGATATCTTTATGGAAGGAGATGAAATGGATGCAAAGTGGTCGCTGATATGTCCGCACGAATCACCAGAGTTAGCAGATAGTTGGGGTGAAGAGTTGAAGGAATTATATGAAAGATACGAACAAGAAGGAAAGTTCCGAAAATAAATTGAAGCTCGCAAATTGTGGTACGCCATCATGGACACGCAAATAGAGACAGGGACACCATACATGCTTTACAAAGATGCCTGCAACCGTAAATCTAATCAACGGAACTTGGATACCATCAAGTGTAGTAATTTGTGTACAGGAGTTGACGAGTATAGTTCACCTGAAGAGGTAGCTGTATGTAATCTAGCGCCCATTGCTTTAAACCTTTATATGAACAAACAAAAAGCATCGATTTTGAGAAACTCCAAGAAGTCACTAAAGTTATAACACGGAATTTAAACAAAATAATTGACGTTAACTACTAGGCCATTTCCGAAGCTGAAGTCTCTAACAAAAGTCATCGACCTATTGGAATTGGTGTACAAGGTCTTGCCGATGTGTTTATCTTGATTCGATACCCATTTACCAGCGATGAAGTCCAGAAATTGAACAAGGATATGTTCGAAACTTTTGTTTTGCTGCGCTCGAAGAAAGTTGCGAACTTGCCGAAAAGGAAGGGTCTCATGAAACTTACAAAGGTTCCCCCGTTTCCAAAGGCATTCTCCAGTACGACATGTGGAATGTCACTCCTCCCGATCGATGGAATTGGGCTGAACTGAAACAAAGAATTGCAAAACATTGGATTCGAAACAGTTTGCTTGTCTCCCCAATGCCAACTGCTTCGAATGCTCAAATACTCGGGAACAATGAATCAGTCGATCTATACACAAGCAACGTTTACAATCGAAGGGTACTTTCTGGTGAATTCCAGGTTGTAAACCACCACTTGTTGAAGGACCTGACAGTTCAAGGATTATGGAACAGCGACTTGAAAATTAAACTTATCGCCAATAACGGTTTAATTCAGAACATGGATGCAATACCTCAAGACCTGAAGGAACTGTATCGAACTCTCTGGGAGATTCCGCAGAAACTCATTTTGCAAATGGCTGCTGATAGAGGTGCTTACGACAACAACGTACAAAGATTGACCAGGGCTTACAATAACTAGTAAAATTTGACACTGGTCGGAATATACAAAATACAAATGAAGAAGGTAAAAGACATTTACCATCTGCAAAAATATTCGCAACGTTTCGAGAACTACTGTTCCCTTCATCAAGCGAAAGTAATTTTCGTGAGTGAAATTATCGCTTTCGTTTGATGAAGGGAACAACAGTTCTCGAAACGTTGCAAATATTTTTGCAGGCGGTAAATGTCTTTTGCCTTCTTCATTTGTATTTCGTATATTCCGACCAGTGTCAAATTTTACTAATTAGAGATGCTTACATTGACCAAAACCAGTCACTAAATATTTATATTGCTGCCGCAAATTATGGGAAGCTGTAAAGCAT
>QLNU02008281.1:9772-22773 GCA_006491805.2 Dysdera silvatica | reverse complement strand
ACTAAGCCTGTGACTGCGGCTACCTTTCTGAAAACAAAATTTTTCTAGCAAAGATTTTCTAAAAGAAAGGACTGAACGTGGCAAGTTATATTTATTTTCCAGTTGATTACAAAAGAACTTTAAAAATGCAACGTAACACTTCTAAAATGCAGTGAACAACACAGTACGAACATTGTGAAAAAAATTTAAATTTGAAATTTACAGCTACTAACTGAACACTAATTTTTATACATATTTGATAATCAACTAGTGATACCATGGTTAAAAGTTGCATTTATGCTATCTGACAACCCATGGACTATTCACGTTACAATGCTCTACGCCGTCGAAACCTTAACCAAGCAATAGAAGACAAATTGCAAGCCCATATTTAAAAATTGTGAAGACAGCAAGTATTTTAATTTCTTTTTAAAGCCATTGATTTTATTTTCATTTCTTACATAATAAGGTATTTCGTTCCAAAGTGTAGGACACAATATATTTATATTTTTTAGTAAATATTTGCACTTTGCAGCCCTAGGTTTAAGTTTAACTCCAAAATCTGTATTGTAGTTATGTTCAGGGTAACCTACCTTACAATATCAGAAAATTTATTACGTATTATCCTTTGAAACATGATCATGTGTATTTTATAAATTACTTTGTTTTTAAAAGTAAGAATATTATAAAAATAATAATTATTTGCATTGGATTTTTGCAAAATCCGTATAGATTTTCTTTGTAAAATATTAATTTTATTAATATTATATTTTGCTTTAAAAAACACCAGAAAGAAATACAGTAGACCAGATGAACATTAATTAATACATTATATATTCCTATTTTAACCCCCGTTGTTTGATATTCAGACAGTCTGTTAATAACTCCTATGCTTTTAGAAATTTTACTATAGACATTACACACCCAGTCATTCCATGGTAGATCACTCCGTGTAATAATCCCCAAAAATGTATACCTGTTAACCATTTCTACAATATTGCCATTAATAAATATGTTATTTAAAATTTCCTTATAAATTATTTTGCTAAAAGCCATAGCTTTAGTTTTATTTAAATTCAAACTCAAAGTATTACAGCAAAACCAAGTTCGAAAGGCGTGATTCCTTTCCATGTAAAAAGTATTGCCGGTTTTTGTGAATCGTTCGCAAATCGCTTGTATACTTTATATCTATTAAAATAAATGCGTAATATAAAGTGTTAGGGCGAAACTGAAAATTTCAGCAATTATATACAAAGGGCATTGAAACCCGTGAAGGGGTACGCCAAATAATTTGTGGGAATTAGCTACAAAGACTGAGATAAAGGCTTGAATATCGACAACTCCAGAGCCCTACAAAATTAGAAAATCCACTGGAAAAAACTCAATTCATTTCTGAAATAACTTAAATTTTTATATGCTAATTTATTACGTTTAACATTGGGTCTCTCTTGCCTTATTAATTTTAAATGCATGTTTTTTACGTAAACAGCTTCCATATATTTTTGGTATTAAAGCGTTTACCTTTTTTTATTATAAACGATGTCTGAAAACGATATTTTTCAACTATGCTTTTTTTAACGGGAAAAAATCAATAAAAATCTTTACCATTTTAATATTCAGTAATTGCTTTTTTTTGTGAATACGTTTTTGAACGTTAACGTAACGTGAAATGTACATCGATGTTTAGCGATAAATATTCTTCAAACATCAATGGCACTTCGTCCGTGTTAAAGGTTGATCTTTCACTATCGAGGCTCGTCCCTGCCATTAATAGCTAAACCATATTTTCTAATATTGGAAAGATTCCCTAACAAAATGTTTGTCTGATCATGCATGTCGAATTATTGATGGGATTTAGTTTGGATATATCTGCATGGCAATTAAATTCTCAAAAATTTGTGACTCCTATCCTACCTGCGATATATTATTATTATTCTCAGTTTGTGTGGTTTAAGGTTTACTATTATTGGCGAACGTTTTTATTATTGTGTGGTGAGCGATTGATGCAAAAATGTTATCCAAATAAAATATTAACGCTTTTATTCTGCGACATCTGAGAGCCAGATGATAAAGAGTCGATGAAGGTTGTGGGTATTTTGTACCTAAATTTGAATTTTGATATAGTATTTCGAACAAATATGTTGCTGCTTATATAAATAGATACACGTATTTTCCTTTTTTTTATTATTTGTATCATTAACTGGAAACATCTACAGAAATTATTCGGAAGGATCGTTCACAGGATGTCGAAAAGAGTATTTTGATAGAAAATTTCTTTTCTCTGACGAGGCAATTATACAATTATATTGTTCAAATGGGGAGTTTAATCCTGCAATCCCTTTGTCCACAGCCTTGTTAATATCATAAAATAGGATAGGCCCTGGAAAGAATTATACAGGCCTGTGATGAAATTTTTTCTTCAAAGTGAAGTGTGTTTCTTTTATGTTCTTGTATGCAGAGTTCAGTAAAGATATTAACAAAACTTTATCACGTAAAGTTTCGATACAAATCGAAGGTTTCTGTCTGTTTTCTTACCCACTACGCGCGCTATTATAAAAATGTGTCAAAGTAATATTTTTGCTTAGAAAAGAGGTATTTTATCTCACCAATAATAAATTGAAACGTAAAAAGTAGAAAAATGTTATCAAAAAGTGAAAAAGATAAATGATATCACAAATGAAAGAAAGTTTAAAAAACTTTGATGTAATGAAAATGCGAATAACTTGGAGCTTTTTGATCCATTATGGCTAGAAGAAGAACGCAAGATTTGTTGCATTTTCAGGTGTTAAAGGAGCGATTAGCAAAAATGAATGGAGCCCAAGCAATCTGCAACCGGACATTACTCCATCAAGTGTTATCCTAGAATTCTTCATTTCCTGTGTGACGAAAATAAATTTCAGATCATTCTCATTTAAATATCTCTACTATCAGTGGAACAGATTACTCCTTACACGGATCCTTTCTTCCTGCATTTCCCGTGTGTACTGTGAACGATTCAGATCAAAACCAGTTAATTATAACCACGGTTTGATGGAATTTTTAAAAATCCAGCACGCGATGGAAGATTACAGAATCTTCTTTGATTCATCATAAAGAAGTTTGGAAGCTGTCCTTCTTCACGGCAGCAACGAATATCTATACAGGCTGATCATTCTGTTCATTTGAAAGAGGGGTACGAGAAATTAGCCTCGACCCTGGCCAAACTTAACTACAAGGAAAACGAATAGATCATCTGTTGCGATCTGAAAGTGCTCTCTGTAATCCTAGGTCAACAGGGTGCCTAAAATAAATATCCCTGTTTCCTCTGCGAATCGGACAGTCGTGATAAAGCCAAGAATTGGACTCAGAAGTTATGGCTAATCAGGACACTAAAAGTAGGGGAAAAGAACTTGAAATTCGAATCTTTGGTGGACGCAAAAAAAAAAAAATACTTCTGCCTCCATTTCACATGCAACTTGCCATCATGAAATAGTTCGTAAAGTCTCTATCAAAATAATATATTATAAAATAATAAAAATAAATAATAATATTGTAATGCGTAAGATGGGTAGAATTTTATTTCAAAAAGGCCTGAATTTTTTATTGCGAAATCACAAAAGTAAATAGTAGATTCATGTATGTGCAATATGGCCATGTTAATGAATCTTTGATGCAACATGAATACATATTTACATGCTAAAAGTAAAAGGTTTGTAAAAGAGCAAAACAGAACAACAAAAATGAGTATTTTAGGCAAAAAATCGTAGCTGTGGTGAAATTTAAACCTTTTAAGGTATAAATACAATTGCTATTTGCTATATTTAAGTTATATGTAAAATTGCTTTCGATTTACCTATGATTCTTATCTTTTTTTGCTGGCATGAAATTGTAATATATACTGTCAAACATTCTGATTTAAATGTAAGATATTATTGCTCTTCACATTGATACAACAATTGCCAAATAATGGTCAACACAGAAATGCCTCCGGGGAGAGATTTTTATGAGTTTTTTCGTGGGAGAATGTATTATACAATCACCCACGTTTTAAGTAACTCAAATCAGAGCTTTTTTATATTTGGAGAAAAAGAGGTGCCGTCCTCATCCTGGACTCGAACCAGGGTCAACGCATTGAGCCCTTGGTGTCTTGACCTACTAGACGAATGAGGACAAGAACAAACGCAGTTTTCTTCGTATATGAGGATGTAAGGTATTATTACCCTTCACAGGGATAACACAATTGCCAAATATGGTCAACACAGAAAAGCCTCCGGGGCGAGATTTTTGTGAGTTTTTCCGTGAATTTTTTTTTCTCCTAATATGAAAAAGCTCTAGTTTGAGCTACTTAAGAACGTGGGTGGCAAAAATTATTGTATAACATGTTTTTAATGTCATGTAAATCACTGAATGAAAAGAATGTGGATAATTTAAGGAGGATAAAAGAAGGAACAATCTCCTGATATATTCGGGAAAATGAACCCTTTTTATTTATCTTGTATATAGGAAAATTAACGATTTTATAGCATAATGTATTTATGTTGGAAAGTTGATTTATTTTACTATAATGATCTATTTGTGAGGACGAACACTGTACATAACCTAGTATCATAAACATAGCTTATCTCTGTATGCGGTACAGAAAAGTTGAAATTTTGATATCGTTTTTTACATTGTTAGTGCCTTCTAAAATAGCATTATCCACCGTAAAGATAATATGTTTTATATTTTTACAAGGGCAGGGTTTTGTGTTCATTGGAATTTACAAAAATCAGAAAATTGATAATCTTTTAGCCTACGTAATGCAGATAGATTAATGGTATTTGTTATTCTTCTTAATCAAATGTTAATAGCGTATATCATATTAAATTTAAAATAACACAATATGAAGTAAAAGCCAAATGTTAGGTTGAAATGAAGAGAAGTCAAAGATGACATCAAATAAAGAAACATCAAAAAAGATGTCAAATGCTTGACACAAATGGACAGAAATTAAAGACGTTTTCAAATAAAGAGATATCAAAGACGACGAAAATGAAAAGTTCCCAAAGAAGACCTTAAACGTACAACTGGATAATGTAAGAAAGTGTGTTCCCACGAAGATGATTTTTCTAACAGGGAAAGACATTAAAAGTACGATGTTTGCAAAATTCGTTTGAGATGTGAATTTAATATGATACCTAGAACTTCGAGCATAGATTCAACTAGAGGGATAATGTAGGGGAAAATGTTGAAGCCGCTCAACGGGTGGTAGCCGCCATATTCCTCTTCCTAAAGCATTCGCAGGCTTTGCATGGTCGTGAAGGAAGTCCGGGTGCTTTGCTTTTGGATGCGCAAACCGGACGGACAGAAAAAAAGCTGGATTACCATTTCACAGGTAAATATTGTTTACTTGAATTTTATATTTCGTGTCTACATGCTATTTTTCATGTTTAAAATAAGTAAAAATTAAAACTATTTCACAATAAGCGCATCCATAACTAGTAATGGTTTTTCAAGAGGATAGTTCGGCAGAAATGCTTTATTTAAAATAATATGTTGATAGTTAATCTCTGTAATATGATTCATTGTTTTGATCTAAAATATTTTCTGGTTTCAGCGTTTTATTTCCCTTATTTTGAAAGATTTTAACTTCTACAGAGGGATGGATATGGCGACTGGATGAGCTAGATTTCCGGCCACGGTATAATTGTTCATTATATAGCAGGTGAGGCTAAAGCCGCACCTGTTATATAATGAACGACGTAATATGTAATAATAATGAGGGTATCAGTAGTACAAAGTTGTGGGTTCTGTGCCTTTAATGTAATTATTGTTAATTTTCAGATAGTTGTATTCTGTAATCAGTAGTTAATTCAAGATGATAAAATGAAATTCCATGTTGGTTTGGCATTTCTTTCGTATGTTTGGAATTTCCCAAGAGGCAGAAAAAGCGAACAGATGGGCCAAAACTAAGACAAAAGACTGGGGAGCCATCTTGGCGCAGCATTTTGGGGTTGTGGACATGGAGACTGAATTGATCGAAAATCAGAATCTTGTGTTGGCAGAGAATTCCGTCTCCAGTATCTTTAATGACTTTCCGCTATATTTACAAAAGGTAAGCAATGAATTAAATTATTTTATTAAGAATAAAATGGCTGTAAATTTACCTTAAAATAATGAACGGATAATTAAGTGGGGGGGGGGACTGATGCACAACAACATAAAAATATGCTTTCAAATGTTTAATAAAATATATAATAAAAATAGCACCCTCTGTATTTAAAGCAGGTATTTTTTATATTCTATTAAGCATAGTAATTGTTATACCATACTCTTATATATTGTACACTTTGTAAAATTAAAATAAAAAATAATTAAATAAATGAGACTTGTGAATCGTAATAGAAAAAAAATATTTTAGGGGAATAAAAGCACATTAAATAGTCAAATTTTTATTTTCGGATCTAGGCAAAGAGCATAAGGAAATCACCTGTTGTATAGGAAACATGCTATCTGCACAATCTCGCCGTCAGAAGGTGTGGTCTCTGTTTCTAGTTTCCAAAATGAAACATTGCCTGAAAGAGAGGATGTCGAAGGGTTCAACATTTCTTCATCACGTATCCAGGATAATTAATTTAATTAATAAATTTAATTTTGCTTTTGCCTCTTAGATTTCATTTCTTTTGAAATATTTCATCTTAAAATTTACAGTTAATGATGTTATAAAGAAGGCTAGTTTATGGGAGGAGACCTGTTGAAAAAAAAAAGATTATTTAATTCACAAAACCGATGTTTACTCCGTTTGCAAATTGGGAATTAAAAGGAGAAATATATGGGTATTTGGAAATTTCGTGCTCGTCTCCCTCCTCCTCTATATAAGTTGACTTTTGCCGCTCCTGCATGTAAAAAATTACCATGAGTTAATTGTTAAAAAATCTTTTTAATTGGAATTTCAAATACATCTAAGTATTTTTATATAAATCGAACACTACGCAGATTAAATCAAACAACAATATCAATCAACGTTTATTGGCGTAGTGATACCAACGCCGATGGTATGGCGCGACCAGATGGTGAAACCTTCGAAAGAAAATAAATATCTCTGCCTTCGGTGGGACCTGAACTCCCGACCTTCCACTTGCCGGGCGGAGGCTCTACCCACTGAGCTACGAAGGACAATATATAATCTCTTTACGAACGTATATATAGTGTTTTATTTCGCAGAATGGTGTAGTACATAGACTACTATTTAAACCAAATTGCAAAGAGACTGGTATTAAATTGATCGAAATGCCCGTTGCAGCATATGTATTTATTTTATATACATGGAACACTACGCAGATTAAATCAAACAACAATGTCAATCAACGTTTATTGGCGTAGTGATACCAACACCGATGGTATGGCGTGATTAGATGGTGAAACGTTCGAAAGAAAATAAATATTTCTGCGTTCGGTGGGACCCGTCTAAATATATAATAAACATTAATTTCTTTTCGAAAGATCAGAAAAAGAATACATAAATAAATAAGAATATTTCAGTCGAAATGAAACATTGCAAAGAAGCACAAAAATACAGCCAATCCTATGTAAAGCAATAGCGAGACGTGGGTAGAACAATGGAGGAATACCTCTCTCTCCATTGACCGCGCTGACTTCACCTCCCTCCTCTTAATTTACCTCCTCTTGATTTACCCGCTAACGGCTGGCGTATGCTCCCTCCTGTTGATTCTATGCTCGAAGACCTAGACAAGGAAATTGTCCTTTCGTTCGGATTGTGATTTTTATATTAAAGAAAAGTGAATTATGACATTTTATCTCGAAGGAAAGGGCGTCATTACTGCGTTAATGTTAAGTGTGTTTGCATGTTTGTTGTCGGCATTTTATATGCATTATTACTAATATTGGAATTCCTATAGCGTTGAGCGACAAGTAAATATGGTCGAAGCGATGTGAAATCTTTTTTAAAGATGAACAAACTAAATAACATACCTATGAATGTTTTTGACTTTGTTTTTAGATCACCATATTGACACATATGTGTACTATATATGCACTGGCCAGCTAAATATCAAAAGCATCACTGAATTATACAAATCATTAGGCCTTCAGCTGTCACGTGGCATGGTTTCAAACCATATAAGCTAGAAATCCCATGATCTCAGAGTGGAATGGTTTTCTCTCTCTCTCTCTCTCTGGCTTTTAATGTTTCGTTTTACATTAATATGAAAAAAGCAAAAGATTTATCAAATATCACCAAAGACCAGATCGTCATAGCAAAACACTTAGGTTACAGCATCTCGGAAATGGCGCTGTTATATTGCTTCTTTTGTGCAATAGTATTACCACTTTCAAATATAATCTGAAATGGGTGAACCATCGAAAAGGCATGGTCTTTTATCCCAGAGATCAACGCAGGCTATTTCGTCTTACCCGCAGCGAAAGTAAGCCTGCGGTTGCAGGCCCAACACCCATTAAGGATGCAGCAGTGCTTTACATGTTACGGGTAAGGTCTTCGCGAAATATTGAAACGTGGGGTACCACGGCGAACCCCCTGGTTTTCCGATAGAAATTTTTAAAATATGGCCGAAATTTTCAAGAAAATCTTAAAATTCTGCAATTTTTCCCTAATGACAACCCATTAGAGCTAAGTTTGCTAACTAACCAACCATAATCAATACATAGAAAAGTAGAAAAGTTTTACCTAGCCAAATTCTCAAGCAATTCCTATTGTAATTAACAATGCGTGAGTTTATTTTTTTATTTTTCATTTTTGGTGAAAACCACAAGCTTCAAATTGCACGATGCATGAACACGAGAACATGCAGAGGACAACCGATTTCCGATTAGCTTCTTTTTCGACTGCATGTCATCAGCTTATAAATATAGATTTGTGTGGAATTCGTTCCACGGTACGCGGCTTCGCGAAGTCAAAACTTTATCCCGCACCTGCCCTATCAAATTACTAAAAACATGGCAATTTAAAATCGTTTAACGTATAAATCGATTGAGTATGGATTTGCATTATAAATCTAACTTTTAAAAAAATTGTAGGAGAAAAATAAATGACGAAAAGGAGACAAGTTATTAAGACCGACAAATTTTCACGAAAAGCTCAATACTCTGTGAGTTCCAGGTACTATATATGATTTCCAATATTTACAGAAGTGTGTGCTTATAAGCGTGACAGAAATTTAGAGTTAGACTTCCAAAGCCAATATAATTTTAAACTACTTTTGTCACGAAATATTAACATTTGGAAAATTTGTATAATATGTTTTCAGGATTATTCAATACCGGATAATTTTAAAAACACGACAAACTGTCTGTCTCCCTGGTTATTACAGATTACTAATAAATGGTGATAAGCACATACAGGAAAGCAGAATGAGTCTCAGTCCACATGAGTAGATTCCTGAAATAAGAAGCCAGACTTGACGATTCATATTCGTAAAAATGCATATAAAGGTAGCAGTAGTTAACCTAACCAATTATTTTGTTATCCGTTGCGCATTCTTAGTGAAAAATGAAGCACACAAAATATTTGATATTATAGATCGGAATCAAGTTTTCTAATCTTTGCTTCGTGACTAGTAAACGAGTTATAATAGAAATTAGCATATGCACGCATATACGTTAGTATTTCTCAGCGCTTTTCCAATTACGGGGCGAACAATTTTATTTTGAAAACTTCCGTTGAAGAAATCAATAAAATATAATAGCAATCTTCCGTGAGCCGAGTACCATACTTCGATTTTCTGAAGAACAAACAAAGATAAAAAGACTCCAGCTTGGTAGTCGTTCCGTTACGCAAGCACTGGGATGTGGTCTCCCATATGAGCAACAAAATGCATCTTAGGGTAGCAACGATCAATTATACAAAGTATTTTGATATCCGGGCAAAAGACGATGGCGGGTATGAAGGTATCGGTGGAATAAATTTTGAACTACTGAAAATTTTATCGACGGCCTTGAATTTTACATACGATTTAGTAATTCCTAAAGATGGACAATGGGGTAGTTTAACAGAAGATGGCAAATGGACAGGCATGGTTGGTATGCTTGAGAGAAACGAAGCCGATATGGCTATGAACAATCTAGTTTTGACATATGCAAGATCACAAGTCACTGACAATGCATATCCCAATGACGTGGATTATGACTCATTTATGATAAAAAAATCCGGAACTGCATCCCAAACTTTTTTCTTTGTCCGTCCTTTTCAACCAACGGTTTGGAGTCTATTTATCGTTTCCTTATTTCTTTGCTCTGGAGTATTTTCATTTCTTCAATCTTCTTTTGGACATTGTCAACAAAGCCGAGAAGGAGGTTGGAGCCGTATGTTTTCGATGATGGAAATTTTGATCGGTATCCGTGGTTTCGGTACTTTTCTGGGCAGTGGTATCGCAAAAGTATTCTTTATTTTGAGCGCATTTCCTATACGAGTATTAATGTTTTGTTTCACTGGCCTCTTGTTGTCGTTCCTTATGGCGCCCATCATGGAACATCAAATTAAGACATTTGAAGAACTTTCTGAGGTTTGTCGATCTAGCCGGGCCAGAGTTAGTACATTTAAAGGTAGCTACTTGGAACAGGAGTTGCAACAAGCTGAGAAAGGAATTTTAAATGCGTTGGGTGTACACCTTCGTGCACATCCGGAAAGTATTGTGTCATCTGAAACTGATGCAATCGGGAAGACGATGGCGGGTTATGCGTTAATGGGGCGAAATCACACCTGACAATGTTTGTTTCTAAAGCTGGACGACAGGACGATATTTTTATTTCGCAGGACAGTCTCAAAATAGCCCCATCAGCAATATTATTTCGGAAAAATTTTTGCTGCGTTAAAACTTTTGATAAAATGATTTTGCGTATTTATCAATCAGGGCTTTATCAAAAACTGATGCAAAATATGATTTTTAGAGTCGAATTAAAGGGAAAGCTTAATAATGAACCAGAAGAGAATGTGAAACCAATCGCTGTTTCAGATTTAAGAGCCGTTTTCGGACTCCTGATTTTTGGTTTCGCCATTGCGACTGCAGCACTATTTTGTGAAAGGTATAGATACAAGAAAGCTTAGCGTGTATGTATGCTCATAAGTTCTTCATTTAAAGTTCATTTGTGTTTGGTGGTGTACCATTTATAAACTTAAGCAATCACTCTGCTGTTCAAAAAATGAACCAAATGTAAATAGTAACATTAGATCGCGTGTACTGCACATTTTCTGTTGATGTTACTGCAAATGATGTAATTAATGTGCGTATGACGAATGGATTTAAATTTTCGGGCCGTGTGCTGAAATGCAATATATAATTATTATTTTTTTCGTAATTCGAAGTAAGTTTATTGGATGAGTATTTACCCATTTATATGTCGCTAAATTGAAACGAATTTTACATTACTTCATAGCTATTTTAAGCTTTCAAATTCATTTTTTATTTATAGGCAGCAAAGCTGCTCTATACGTTCATACATATCTAGCAAGCGAACCTATCTCGATTTCGAACTAACTGCGTTGAAGTTTAAATTTTCAACGAGGGGTTTTGCTGGAAAACCACCAAACAGGGGTTGATTATTTGTCATTTTGCCGAGAGATTTGAAGGCCAATATTTTAAAATTTTGAGTTTTACTGGAAAATTGCTGAAACACGTATCAAATGATTTTAGATAGCCTGTCTTAAAAGTCATCTAAAACTGATGCAATCGGGAAGACGATGGCCGGTTATGCGTTAATGGGCTTAAAATCGTCCCTGACAGCGATGGTTTCTGAAGGTGGATTACTGGACGAAATTTTTGTTTCGCAGGACAGCCTCAAAATAGCCCCAGTAGCAATATTATTTAGGAAAAATTTTTGCTGCGTTAAAACTTTTGATAAAATTATTTTGCGTATTTATCAATCAGGGCTTTATCAAAAGCTAATGCAAAATATGATTTTTAGACTCGGTTTAAAGGGAAAGCTGAATATTGAACCAGAAGAGAATGTGAAACCAATCGCTGTTTCAGATTTAAGAGCAGTTTTCGGACTCCTGATTTTTGGTTACGCCATTGCGACTGTAGCACTACTTTGTGAAAGGTATAGATACAAGAAAGCTTAGTTTATATATGTTCATAAGTTCTTCATTTAAAGTTCATTCGTGTTTGGTGGTGTACCATTTATTAATTTAAACAATCACTCTGCTATGCAAAAAAGGAATGAAATATAATATTATAGTGACATTAGATCGCGGGTACTGCACATTTTCTGCTGAATGTTACTGCAAATGATGTAATTAATGTGCGTATGACATATGGATTTAAATTTTCGGGCTGTATACTGAAATGCTTTGAATATATATAATTATTATTTTTTCCGTAATTCGAAGTAAGTTTATTGGGTGAGTATTTACCAATTTATACGTCGCTATACTGAAAAGAATTTTATATTTTTCAATTTATCTTCTTGTTTGAATTAAGGGTAAGATTCTTGATATGAACGTTGAAGGCGTTATTCCCCTAAGCTTTAATCAAAAAAAATTGTCACGTATTTTCGCGAAACTTCCTAAAAAAGTTTTTCATCGCTTTGATGGCGAATATGTTAATGTTCTCAAATTTGTAATTCTGAATGTAAATTTGGGTAATGATGTTTAAGCTGATCATTCCGTATGTCCAGATCCACGTGGAATATGAACGAAAATAAACGTAAACCAAAGAATATTTACTTATTGCACGTAAGTAAGCGTACGAATTAATATATAAACAAACATCTCCGAATACCGATGAATTTAAGCCAGAATTTGTCTGTACGTCATATACAAAATATACCCTATCTATGCACTGGTTTCACTATTTTATTTATTTATAAGTTTAAAACCAGACAGGTCAAAGGCTCTTACATCGAGATTGATAACTAAATGTCACGACTAAGAAGAGTTCAATTTCGAATTAAAACAGATAACATGAGTATAGAACTCTAAAAGATAAAGTAAAGTTCCAAAGTAAACACTAAAGTTAAAAGAGAAAATATTTAAAGAAACCAGAAAAGTCGTAAGCTTAAAGTGCTGTACAAAATGATCCAAATGTCTCCCG
>QLNU02008270.1:33728-49375 GCA_006491805.2 Dysdera silvatica | reverse complement strand
GTTCCTTTTTATCCTAAACTAAAAAGCTCTGGTTTGAGCTTATTTATACATGGATGTCGAAAATTATTGTATGAAGTCTCTTAAATGCACTCGTTACATAATCTTCAGTGAAATGTTTGGGTCCAAACATGTTCTTCACATCGCTGAAGTTGAAAAAAAAATTATCTAGTATTTCTCCAGAAATTCAAAAAAATGTCTAAAATTGAAAGCATCTGGTGACTTTTGGCTATATATATAGTATGTGTGTGTATATACCAGGGCATATATTCAATATGTGATAGGCCACATTCAAGAAATCAATTAGATAAGGGGTGTAGTGAAGCAAAAAATTGCGGGGTTCAAGCAAGTTTTAACAAGTCATGTGATTTGACGTTACATGGAACAGTATATTTTGCTACCTAGTGGGGGAGCTTGAGCCATCCTTCCCATGCCATTGATTAGATATATAGCATAACCCTGAATATTCAAACTCCGTTTAACAAAAATGGTCGACTGTACATATTGTTTTAATACATAGACCTCCCTGTTCAATTCTTTTGGTAAAAATTTTCATATTTGCTTTCTAATGTACTTCAGCCTTAAGGGAGAGAAACCAATACAAATGGTACATATTGGGCATATACAAAGATATTGGACAACTTACAAAACAGTTAATATCTTAATTAACATATACATATGCTTTGTGGCGTTCTTTACTATCAATATATTTGTTTAATAATATGTAATTAAATATGTTTTTGGATAAATATTTTAATTTCTTTGCACCTTTACTTAAAAAATATTTTATTTTATTTTTAGATTATCCTTATTATATATCTTTTGTATTTTAAATATGTTAAGTTAATAATAATAAAGTAAATAAATAAAAAATAAGATGGACAAAATCATATTAATAAAATTAAAGGATTTGGTTTGAAAAATTAAGATTAACGAAACTATACAAAGTTTCACTAGGAGATTCCATACGAGTTATTTTGACACTGGCGTAAGGTTTAAAAACACGACGTTTCGGGAGCCAACTGCTCCCTTTAAATAAAAATAATACCTACGTGTAGCATCGATGATATCAATGAAGAAACAGGAGTGAATTGGAGGGCATGGGAAATAGTTAAAAAAAAAGAAAGAAAGAAAAAACAACAGGAAGAGAAAAAATCATAGAAGAAAGTATGAAGTCCGAGAAAACTGAAGTATCGGGTACAATTAAAGAACTCAAAGATGGTTTTCAAAAAGATATGAAAGATTTTAAAAAACATGTGTTCAATATTAAACAGCAGAATAAGGCGTTTAGTGTGTGCAAAGAAAAATTAAAGGTAGATGAAGCAGCAATTCTTATTGACTTTTCTGAAAACTATTCATGCAAGTTCCCAAGAGAAGTCCAATCTTTTCATTTTGGTGCATCTCGTGATCAAGCAACCATTCACACGGGAGTTCTATATGAGTGGAAAAACAGTTTCATTCGCTTCTATTTCAGATTCTCTAGATCATAGTCCAGGTGCCATCTGGGCACATTTGGATCCTATTTTAAAAATGACGAAAGAAAAGTTCCCGCTGGTCAAAACTATTTTTTTTTTTTCAGGAGGGTTATCTTCTCAGTACCGTCAAAAGAAAAACTTTTTTTTTTTTGTTTTTCACTATTTTGTTTGATCTGTCATTTGCATGTGGCACTTGGTCATATTTTGAATTATCCCATAGAAAGGGAGCTGCGGATTGTTAGCGCGGTGGCTCAAAAAAAAGGCTAATGGATTATGTGGGTTTATGAGAATCACTGAAAAGCACTGACGGAAAAATGTGCCGCCGAAAAAAGGGCCGACGAAAGATTGGATGCATATGAAATGATAGTGCGATCGTGATTATAATATAGTACCAGTGTTAGGCCTAACAAAAAGCAATGTGCAAGCGAGCATACATACATACGTGTGTGACATGTAAAAATATAATGTTAGTAGCATTCATTCTCGATTTCAACTCATAGTAACTTACTATAGGTGTAAAAACAATGGAATAGACTCCCGGATAGGGGGCAGACATTGTTTCCGGCTCGTTCGTCTTCCAATTGGCACCCTCCACCCCCATCAACGTTCTGCGCACGACTATGTATATCGGGCCAGAGCTGAGCAAAATACTTAAAATATGTATTTTCGATACAAAATATAAAATGTATTTAAAATATTTTTCGAAAATACAAATTACATTTCCCAAAGGGCTTTTTCACTTGTCGTTAATGCATTCGGGCAGCCTGTTAGGCTTAATAGTCACCAGATATACAGTGTATCTCGTGGCGAATCTAAATATGAGCATTCTGAGAAGAGAGACACCAACAGCAGGGCGATTTGAGTTTGTAATGGGAGAGCAGAGAGCCCCTTGATCTAACAAGGATTTAAAAGCAAAAAACTAAAGTTTTATCCCTGGTCATAATAGTAAAAAAATTAATTAATTAGAAAAAATAATCATCATTAGGGTAGAGTAGGAGACCGCCTAGGGCGGAAAAATTGCGTAAAAGTATCAATTTTAAATCAAACAAAGAAAAAATTGAACAAATGAGGAGGAAAAAATGAAAAAGAGGAAAACTTAAAACATCGAGTTTTTTCAAAAGCCTACGGAACAATTACTTAATAAGTATCTACTTGGACAAATGTAACATTTTTTGATATGTTTCGTTGTTTATGCTTACACGCAGGTTCTTTTATATCTAATATATTTAAGCCTTCTGGACAATGGCTGATCTAGGGTGTTATTACGAGGCATGAGTGTCGTTTGGGTGGGGCAGGGGAGCAACTTCCCCCCCCCCCTAGAATTGAAATATATGCCTTCACAGAGACAACACAATTGCCAAATAATGGTCAACACAGAAAAGCCTCCGGGGCGAGATTTTTGTGAGTTTTTCGTGGGGGAATTTATTATACAATAATTTTTTTTTCTAATTGGTCAAGATACCGCGGGCTAAACGCGGGGACCCTGGTTGGAATCCAGGATGAGGACGGCGCCTCTTTTTCTCTCCAAATATAAAAAGCTCTAGTTCGAGCTACTTAAACGTAAGGCAAAACCAATCGTATAATAAATTTACCCACGAAAAAGCTCACAAAAATCTCGCCCCGAGGCTTTTCTGTGCTGACCATTATTTGGCAATTGTGTTATCCCTGTGAAGGGTAATAATATCTTACATTACAGTGTATGTATAATCACAATTTTAGATTATTGAGGGGTGGGGGCTCGAGCCCATATAACTCTACGCCTATGATTGTTGTACCGCTGGATGTCGGTCGTGATGGTTGAGAGGGAGATATAGGCAAAAGAGAGTAATGTGGTAGTAAAAGGGTGGGGGCGGTATTTTTCAATTCTCGCCTAAAGCGGCAAGACATCTAAAAACGGCTCTGCGCCCGCTAAAACCCCTTAACACTCCTTTCCGCCAGCCCAATATCGAAACACTTCCCCCACGCATGTACATTGTATTTTAAGAAAATACTGATATACTTAAAAAAATTAAATGTTAAATGGTTTTGAAGTAAGATGCATTTAATGTCAGTATATTCAAATGTATTTAAAATCGCCTTGTTTTAATTTGTGCAAATTTTTCATTGGCAGTATCGAAATCTACATTAAAATCTTTCTCAAACAGTAGCGTAGCAATTTAAAACACATGGGGGAGGGGACTCAAGTGGCTTTAATGACGATTATGTGATGCGGCCTTAGAGAAAATAACGTGGTTTGATATCCACAATGCGGGGTTTGAACTCTCAGAGCCCCTCCCTTGCCTACGCCATTGGTCTCAATTGATACTGTTGCCAGGTTACTTAGTATTTCTTGACTCATTGCACATCTTCGATAGGTTTTAATTAATTTCAGTTTTGAAAACCAAATGTAATTGTTTTCGAATATGGGCAATTGAAAGGACTATTTGTAATAATCAAAATGCCACTGTATTTATTGAATTTTTTATTACTATAGGCAATTGATAATCGATTAAAATGCACTAAATGAGCAAATAAATCATATTCACTAGGTTTATTTTAATGAGGATATGCTATGAACATCGCTACCCCTTGGATATACATATATGATGTTAACCATACAACGTTTCTCAAAAAATTTAGCTACATGGTTTTTATTTATTTACAATTTTTAATTAGTTAAAAGCAGTTATTGAAAAAACACAACAATTTTTGATCTTTTCAGAATAAAAATGTTCACCGATTAATGACGATAACAATTTACTCTCATTCATGACGAATTTTTAAAAATTCTAAAAAAAAAATCACATTTGTGTAAAAATTAAATTACGAAAATGATGGTACGTATTAGGGTGCTCAATGCAATTTTTAAACTGCTTAAAAATATTTGTAAAAATACATACAGTCAAACCAGAGGAGGACTGAATCTTCTTAAAGGGCGCATACCTTGGATTTTCGGAGGGCGCGAGTCCTATCGCCCATGAGGGCACACTTGCCCAGTCCGCCCCTGACGACAAATAGAAAAAGCGACTCAAAGGATATCAGCAAAGTAGAGATTATGTCGAGAACTTGTTTGAGAGTTAAATGAAGAGAAAGTTTATTAGAAAATTCTAAATTATTTTATTTTTATGTATTTTATTAAAGGACGTGACTCAAACACATTTTTTATATTGATCCAAAACTTATTCACATTATCTTGCTTTGTTCTGCAGAAGGAGTGTTTTTCACCAATCTCATTCTCACCTAAGACTCAAAGGGGTAACTAGGAGAGAAATTTCGACTTAGAGCTTGAAAAACAACGCATAAACGAAACTAATAAGAAATGAGCCATATAAAAGAAATATTTTACTATTAAAATATATAGGAATGAATCGGGGCATAAGCAAAACGACGTATATCTTTTTGGGTCTAACGTTCGCATTATTCTGCTAGGCCTAACTCACATTATATTGCTTCGTGTAAGGCCTAACGCTCGCTTGCCTATTGCATTTTGTTAGGCCTAACCTGGCACTATAATCACGATCGCACTATCATTTCACAGGAATCCGATCTTTCAGCGGCCCTTTTTTCCGCGGCGCTTTTTTCCGTCGGCCCTTTCTTCCGCGGCGCTTTTTTCCGCGCGCATTTTCTGTCTACCCCTCAAAATATATTTATGCTGAATTGTAGCGTCTAGATAACTTAGTGCATCATTCACCGATTAGAATCGTGTACAAAAACTCGAGGCGACGATTCCATTCAAATAATAGTAAATAACACATTCTCAAAAAAAAAATTATATATATATATATATATATTATGTAATTTTGGATAGCGTCTTTGAAGGAGGAGGAATTGTGCAAGGCTTTCATTGGGAAGGGTGACCGCCGGAGGCGGGGCTGTAATCCCAGACAGGACGTTTAGACAGCGTACTCAGCCGCCGACGCCGCTGAAGTGGGGGCGGAATTGGATTGCGGATCAACATGACACTCAAAGATGCACGTTCACGTGAAAGTCGTCATTTAACTAGCGTCGTTGGAAACATGACTATTCACTATAAAACTGCCAATAAGATACAAAGATTTTTTTTCTTTATTACTCGTATCCAACAATGACCGAAGAATTGTGAGAACGTTCTAATGCCTATGAACCTTTATCGCCGATTTATTCCACATGCGGCAGAAATTTTATCGCCAATCACCGAGCTGCCCAAAAATCAGCCAAATAAGAAACCTAGTAAAAACTGCCACAGTGCTACATTTATAAATGGACATGTTGGGCACTTTCCCAGAGCGCAAAATTTCTAGGGGCGCAAGAGGCAGAGGATTTTTTTTTTTTTTAATTGCAAATTATTTACCGTAGAATTTTGTTGACCATCTCTATCCGAGAAAGCGCCCTCCACCCTTTTTTTCTAAATCTGAAATTCTAAAAAAATTGCGTGAAACAACCCCTGCCTCCCCACCTAGGCCAGATCTAGGCAGGGGGCGTGTGCCCCTTGAGAATAATATTTATATTAAAGATTATCATTTTCAAATAAAAAATAAAACTAAACTTACAAGTGAAATTTTCAAGCTTTGCGCCCTCCCTGAAATTTTGTTTTGCATCCACCTTTGCTCCCTCCCCCAATACCCCCCAGAAAAATCGTCGTGAAATAAACTAAATTTATTTATAAAAATATCATTATTATATCTTCAGGCGCGGCTTAAGGGAAGGCCGCCCTTGACCCCGTTTGGATGGGGGAGCCAAACTGAAGTCAAGTTAAAATTTTTTTAATGGACCCAATAGTAAAAAATCTCTTTAAAAAGAGATACGTTTAAAGAATTTTTTAGAGACATTTTTAGAGAAATTCTTTCAGACTTTTGGCCACTGTGGATATCTTTTTTTTTTTTCGCCAGAGGGAGCGCCAAAAATCAATCCGTGCCAGGCCGCCCGGGTTCAAAATCAACCTTGAGCCGCCTCTGCATATCTTATAATAATGTACGTAAGGTGGACTATTCATAAATATCACTCCTTTCCTATCCTCCGCTATTTTTCGTCGCATTTAAGGGGGTGGAATGACAGAATTTTATTTGTTTCTACTAGTAAGGCGGGGATAAGGGACATGGCCGTAATTATAGCTCCGAAGTCTAGAGGCTGTCCTTTTTCGGGGGGGGATTAAACCGTGTACCTCAATGCTTAAACGAAATTTTCTTAATGTAGTACTCTGATGCATTCTTTAGAAGCAGACACACACAACAACAACGTAAATGGTCTACAAATTACAGAGAAATATTTGTGATTTATACTGGAATAAAACGTTTACAATACATGTTTGAAGGACAAAACGTCGTTGTATTTACGGATCAAAAACCACTCATCTATGCCTTTCGCCAGAAACCAGTGAAACGTTCTCCAGTGCAACTTTGGCATTTAGGCTATATATCTCAGTTCACTATGGACATGCGCAGGGCTGTCCTAAAAAAAAAAAAATTTATTGACAGTATGCGGTACTGTCTTAATTAATTAAAGAGTATTAAAATTGCGGGTTATTGGGCTTGGTTATGTCAACGCCCCGCGCTGACTGGCATTTGACTGGTCATCTATCATCTATCCAAGCCCAAGATGGCAGTTACCACTTCCATTAATTTTTCATTCCTCTTCTGGTCGTACGCAGGATATTATTTTGTGGCTTGGGAAGTGGGAGGATTCGGGGGTTTTCTTCATTTCCTCATTAGTTTCTATTCAAATTTGTAAATTACTACCAAAGAAAAAAAAAGAAAGAAAGAAAAGAAAAAGACCGAACTTCGTTGAAAGTTTCCAAAAAACCAGCAAATACAAAAACTTTCTTGAACCTTGAGAGTGCGTGGCACATACTCGGTATTTTTCAAAATTTCCTGAGAGTATGCGGCGCACACAGCGCGTATCCTTTGGAGACAGCCTTGGGCATGGACATGAGAAAGTAAAAACATCATGGCAGATGTTCTTTTTCGAATAGAGGTAAGCTTTATTTCAACAGCATTCAATCTAAATTTTCGAAACTTAGCAAAAGCTCAGTTTAAAGACAAAAGGCTGTAAAATCGTTAAGCGAACCAACTTTACTTAAATTAGTATTAAAACTATCTCCAGTTTTTGAAACTAAATTATACTGTGATATATTCACTGGTCGCCCTGAAAATTTTCGAAAAAAAAAATTATATTCAATCATTTTCATATACTCTCTCATCTATCTCATTTTGGCATCACAACAACTGGCAAGGTAAATTTATCGTGATACGTATGGCCACGCATGCAAAAGCATATCAAAACATGTGTCCGAACTTGCGCATTTTGTCAACGTTCAAAGATCAAACGCCATACAAAACTACCTATTAGCCACAGGCGTAGTATATGGGCCCTCCCAATACTTTAAAATAAATTACAATTTCACATATACATGCATAAATGTACAAAATATGTGCTTCCCCTCTCCACAATAATTTTGAGAATTCAACAGTGATGCTATTGGCACATTTACTTTACCAAACGCACCCTTCGCTCATCTGTACATCAATTTGACAGGCCCTCTTTCGCTAGCTGATGCAAAAATCTATTGTTTAACAACAATAGATAGATTTACAAAATGGCCGTAAGCATATCCTTTATCCGATTCCTCAGCAGAAACTACGTGTAGAATGATGTTCGCAGAATGAATTTCTCGATTTGACTGTCCAGCAACAATCTCCGGTGATCGAGGAAGCCAATTTCGATCACAATTATTCAAAGAGCTAATACCATTCCTCGGATCAAATAAAATACATATCATACCATATTACCCTCAATCTAATGGTTTAGTGCAACAATTCCATAGACACCTAAAAGCATCATTTATGACACACAACACATCCAAGCTACTCCCGCCGAACTGATTTACGGAACATCGCTTCGATTACCTGCTGACATATTCGACACAATATTTCCAACTACATGCACATCAGAATATATGCTAACACTACGCGACACCATAGCCAAGTTGAAACCAACATTTGCATCAACACATCAATCATCACGTTTTCAGTCATCTCGTATACATGCATGTATCTCATACATGTATCAATATTTTCCTATGTTGTGACAAAATTATGCCTCCCTTGAATCAACCATACTCAGGCCCACATAAAGTTAATCAACGCAAAGCCAAAATTTTCAAAATTGTCATAACTGGACGTGAATTTATAGTATCTATCGATCACATCCAATCAGCTTATCTCTTGCTAGATACGAACGATTTGATGATACCAATAATTCATGACACCTCGATAATCACAACGAACAAAGTAGATAAAGGACGAATGAAATGCAAAGTAGAGAACAAACCTGTCTTAAAATAAAATCACCAACTTTTCAAACGATCACACTGTCAGGAAGAATATATTTTCCAGACAGATGTAGAAAATAAACCATTAAAACTTTCGTATACTCACACGCTTTTTATCTTCGACATTACGTAACGAATCATACTCCAACCCATTTTGAGTATTGGGGTGTGAGTTTTTTGTTGCGAACGTAACTAAAGATAAAACATCGCAAACCTAAACTGTTCATCGTTGTCACAAAACTTCAAGTACGAGTTGGAACATAAACTTCTTGAAGAAAGCTTGTCAATACATTCGTTCCGTATTATTTTACTTTTTTGTTTTCAATAAATATATAATTGCGTTTTAAAGTAGATGAGTACACTAATTTTGAATAATGTTTTCATTGAAAGAAGTAGCAGTTTTATGTATAGGAAATTAAGTACACCACAGTCACGATTCACCATAATTAATGACTCCGACAGCTATTATTCCCCCAAATTGGGGAATTCCGGCTAGGGAAAAAAGGAGAAAAAACGATTCTCCCAGAGGGCAAAAAAGAACTCCGTATTCCAGCAAGAGTGTAGACAAACTTCGGCAACTCCTCACGGCCAACGAGGATATGTGCTCATGAAAAAAAGCAATAATGTCTCCAATATCTTGGAATCAGCAACCATGTCTCCAATATCCTGTTTTGGAAATACAGTGCTGCTATTGCGGACAACTTTTTCAAATAGTTTACAATTGCATACAAAACAACAACTCGTTAATAACCCTCTGTATATCTCTTCTATTGAAGCAGAACTTGCAAGGAAAAAATCAGCTGGCATACACCATTTACTGCGACTCACAACCATTTTGCACATCATTCTACTCAGCCTGGACGCTTTCATTGTTCCGGACATTCTTGTTGCAGAGTCATCCTGTGTTGCTCTTAAAAACCTATCTCCTTCTGCTAGTTGCCAGGACATCGTGGATTTCGCGGAAATGAGATCACAGACATCTGGGCTTATTGGGCCTTCGATGGCACTTCTTGCACCTGTAATAACTGCCGATCCCTTTCAAACCGAGTTTTCAAGGATATCTTCATTACTTTAAAAATACTTTTCCAAATGAGAAAATCTCTCATCTTCAGCAAAATTCAGCGGGACACCACTGTGCGCTTTTTAGAGTCATAAAAAAAGTTTTTTTTTTTTGTGTGTGTGCTTTTTTAAGTCCCCTTCAACTGCTCTAGAGCAATGCAAACTTACTTTCATCTGTATCGTATGGGCTATGCGTTCACCAACCTATTCCTTGCTACTATTAAGCAATCTGTGACATCCTCAGTTTCCAACAATGCAACATATCCCCGTACTTTGCCATAGCTATCGTTTTACTCTCTTTGACACCTGCAGTCGTCTAAGACTCCCTTGACTCCAAAGATAACTAGTCTTCTCTCATTCAACAAAGACTAATTCCTTCTTCAAAGTATTCTTGCTGCTTTAAACCACTTTTTTAGCACATTGGACGCTTTCTTGGATGCCTGCTGATTTCAGTTTTCTAGGAACTTGTTCTCTACAAAATCTTCTATACTTGTTGCTTGTTCTGTGATCTGTCAATGTTTGGTCCATGTTTTGTGTTATTGCCGTTGTTTGTGTTACAATGTTGTGAAATGTTCTCTATACTACTTTGGCGTATGAGAATTCTCCACCGTCACACTAAATTGTTAAACTCTTTCTTTGGGGTCACAGTATCGCTACGGTGACCAAACTTCTAAATGTATATTTTTGTATAATTAAAAAAAGAAAAAAATACATATTTTCAATGCAAGAAAATAATTAAGAAAGGATGCATTGAAGAAGGCAGATGAAAAAATAAAATAAACTAGGGGCGAGAAATGTGAAAAGACAATGAACAAAGTGGGCATTGAAAACAAAGGTATCGACGATGTTGAAAATTAACCACGTCCGACGAAAGCTAAAGTCAAAAGCCAGATAGTTGTATAAATAGCTATAAAAATGATTAAACTTTAACGTAATTAGCCCACTCATAGTCGCTCTATTATTGTTACACACATAAATCTCGTATTTTTTAAAATTCGAGTCCTTTAAAAAAAATATTGTTAAATTAAAAACGATGAAAGAAAACCGTTCTTAATCATTCGAAATCTCGAGAAAGGATAAACTAATTATATATTTCCTTGTATTATAATGATGTGATTATTTTTTAAAAAAAGATCGAAAACGAACTCTGACTTTGTTAAATTTTTTTATTATCCAGTGCCGAACAGACTTTTTCTTCTTGGAATTTGCATTTGACTGTAAAACCTCATTTGATTGACTGTGTGGTCCACTGCTACCAACATTTTCTCCACGGGAAACAAAATTGTTCTCAAAGCCTTCTACAACGCGTCTTTCCCCTGAACGTAATCTGTCACCAGAACCCTGTCGCATATTACGGAACGTAGAGGACAAGATGTTATCCATATTTACCTGAAAATTCTCACAACCATCAAAAAACCGATGCCGTAATGCTTCCTTGGAACAAGTCCTCTTCGAGATGTCTTTTTGAAGAAATCCTTTGATAAAAGAAATACTATTTTCCACGAATTTAGGACTAACCTCAGAGGAAGGATGAAAGCCAGAAATCGTAGATGCAAACTTCAATGGATCGACGAAATCCTCAATTATGGGTTTTAGTTCAAAGAACCACGATTTGACGTCTTTGGCCTGGTTGTATAAGTTTTTACAAAACGCCTCAATTGTGAGAATGCCGAAAGCCCAGAGATCAACAGCTGGCCCATTAAGCCTGATGAATGGACAAGTGAAAGGATTTGTAGAAAGTGTCCGCTTAAAGGCCTCTGGAGGTCTATAGGCGAATGGAAGGCCGATTGTATTCGACCGGATCACGGTAAGCGCTTCGCTGACGAATGTGAAGTCACACAGCTTTGCAACTCCCGACCTACTGATTAAAACGTTATCGACCTTTAGATCCAAATGGCACCAGAGATTGGAATGCATGTATTCTAAGCCCTTCAGTGCACCATTTAACCATACCTTGATGCAATTTAGACTACCTTCAAAGTTGCAAAAACCCGGATTGTGTACAAGATCGAAAAGACAATGTTGCTGGAGTGGCATCAGAAATATTATTGAACCAGTCTTTGAATAAAGAACCTGTTCCACCGAAACAACATGAACGTGATGTAACCTCGGCCACAACGCCAATTCCCCATGAGAAAGACGCGCCTTTTCGACCACCTTTGCAGCCCGATGAACAGAAGTGAATTCATCCTTGACTTCAAGCACATCCCCAAAAGAACCTTTTCCCAGAAACTTGACAAAAGAAAAGCAATGATCCTTCTCGATTTCAATTATAACTTCTTTTAAATTTGCCCGCCTTTTCTCCGCCATGAATATTATATTCTTTGTTCTCAAACAGTATAAACAATAAAATAGACCCAAAGTATTTGAATAAAGAAGCGTTTGAATAAAAAAACAATCGAAGTAAGATGTGTAATATACTTTTGTTCAATTAATAAACAAAATTTTCGCAGCACCTTTGTTGGAAATCGAATTTCTGGCAAATGTTATTATATTTCTATAGTTACTTCGAAATCATGTCGTGTGAACCCCGTAGAATAATCGTATTTCCATGGTTACTATCAGAAAAAGACCATGGCAACCGTATATACCTAACATTGTTGTAGTTACACATATTTATAATTAAAAACCGTAATTTGCAAGCAAAATACATAATTTCTATTAAAATATTTAACGAAATGTGAGGGAATTTTTGCGTCTTACAAGAAACTTTAACGTCGTATTTGAAATAACTGAACGAGCGTCAAACAACAAAGGAAATTCGTTGTAATTCAATATTACGTCTGGTCTATTATTGTGTTCATTTAAAAAGAAAAATAATTCAGAAGAGTTTAAATAATAAAACAGAGTTGTAATGCATGTTCTGAAATCAAATTCGCAAACGAGATTAAACATTCTCATAAAATTTTTGTACAACAATCCCTAATGCGAAAATCTTGCACAAAAATATTCATAACTATAATAGTCGAATATTCCTTGAAAGTTGGCAATCTAGTAACAATAGACATTATAACGCGTTAAATGGTCTATCCGCGGAATATGTAACGCTGAAATAATATTCCAGCATTTCAAGAATTTTCACACTGAAGATGAAGCTGTGATAGCTTCGAAACGTTTTCATTTAACTTGTTCTATACAATATAATGTATATTAGGGGGACCGGAAAGTAATGTCGTTTTTCTACATTAAATTCAAACAGATAAATTTTTACCAAGTTTTTATTTTTAATCAATAATGTAATCACCCTCGTTATCAACAACCTTTTGCCATCTAGTGTGCAATGTTTGATAATGACACAATGAGTTGATAAATGAAAAATAAATACTGACGTGTGCAGAAACGACATTACTTTCCGGTCCCCCTAATACTTTTAATGGCTGCTTCTCAAGATGCTAATGTATTTGTTTCTAATACCAGTCGTAATTTATTTAATACGACTCTAGATAGACTCGAAGATAGTCTAATACCAGTCGTAATTTATTTAATTTATTTCGCATTAAATCCCTATAACTTTTTTAAACACGCGATATATTTTCATCTGATAGACATTTCGCTTGTTAACTCAGAAATTTCTAAAAATAACCAATATTGCAGTTTTGGAACTAGTTCATAAAAAAAAAAAAAGCAATCGCTTGTCTATTAACTGCTTACCCCAGCCCGGAGGTTGATTCCCAATGGAACCTCAAAAGGTTCGGATTCCACAGAAAACTAAGTCCTGGCGTAGCATAACACTTTGTAAGATATTATTACCCTCCGCAGGGATAACACAATTGCCAAATATGGTCAACACAAGAAAGCCTCCGGGGCGAGATTTTTGTGAGTTTTCGTGGGGGAATTTATTATACAATAATTTTTGCTACTCACGTATTAATTACAGCTCAAACTAGAGCTTATGTAATTTTGGAGAAAAAGAGACACCGTCCTCATCCTGGATTCGAACCAGGGTCCCCACATTGAGCCCGTGGTGTCTTGACCTACTAGACGAATGAGAACAAGAAAAGCATTTTTCTCCGTATATTAAGTTGTAAGATATTATTACCCTTCACAGGGTTAACACAATTGCCAATTTATTTGGCAATTGTACTAAACCCAATGACAGTAGTATTAGCGATGGAAGGTATTTTTAAACATTTGCGTATGTAAATCGTCAAGTTTTATTTTATTCAAAATGTTATGTTTCTCACAAATTTTAGAGAAACAGGGAACTTCCTTAACTATATAAACATAAACGAAAAACAGTAACAAAACAACTCCTTTAGCTAGAAAATTTTCGTTTCAAAAACCAGCAGGGTTTTTTTTTTTGTTAACGGTTTTAGCAGGAAATCCGGTAATTTTTTGTAATTTTTAAACAATGGAGAACGTGGAGCACTTGGAAAGATTTCGCGAAGCACTAAATGCTCCGCGGAGCACAGGTTGAGAACCGCTGCCCTAGTGTGTGACGTAGCGGTAAAACATTCATCTATCGTACCGTGGAGGTTATTGGATAAAATGGCGACGGACAAAATGACGAAACTTTCAGTATTTGGGATGGACGGAATGGGGAGATTTTAGAGCGGACAGAATGTCGGGATTTGACGAAATGGCGAGAGACAGTGGCCCGGATATACATTATTGAGGGGGCTCAAAGCAACAAAGATAGTAATGAATAATGAATGCGGATTTTATTGTAGGGGGGGGGGGCGGCATGGGGCCTCAAAAAACAATGGCGGTTACAGCATTTAATATAATACAATAAATGGGGCGGTGAACCAAAATAGACAGTTGGAGAGGTGAAAGCTTTAAAGAAACGGGCATCGTTCAAAAATAAGTAATGGCATAAAACGGTAGGGATTTCTGATATTTAATACGATACAATAAAGGGGTCATGGAGTCAAAATAGGCAGTTCAGGGGGGGGGATTAAAGCTTTAAAGAAATGGATACTGTTCAAAAATAAGCAGTGGCGCGCAGAAACATTATTAAGGGGTACACAAGGAAAAAAAGCAGTGGTTGATACAGACTTTATTGGGGGATGGGGGTGTTTGTTGCATCACAAAAAGCAGGGACGGTTACAGTATTTAATATAATAAACTAAAGAAAACATTGAACCACAAGAGACCAGTAGGTGGGGGAAGGGGTGAAAGCTTTAAGCGAAACTGGCATTGATCAAGAATAAGCAGTGACACGCAGATACATTATTAAGGGGTGCACAAAGAAAAAAAGTGGTGAGTAAAAAAAAAGTGAGTAAGAAAAAAATATATATAACGACGAGACGTATAACGAAGCTATAACGAAGGCGATTTTGTAATCTACATAGATTCTAAATAGAGAAATTCGTATCGGATATAACGACGCAACTCGACAGTCATAAATCAGAACCACGTGGGCTAGTTATTAAAATTTAAAGTTAGTTACCAAAATGTGTTATTCTAATCTTGTTTAGTTACAAATATCCGAGAAATTTTTATTACTGCTAAACCTGAATATTAAAGACAATAATTAGCGCAGTATAGCCCAAATGCTCTTGCGCCATAAAAAAGCCAAACAATCAATCAATTAAAGACAATAAACTTTAAAAAAAAACAAAAACACCCACGGTTTATTAATTGAATATCACGAGGGTCATATTCTTAAAGGGCCCATTCTATTTTTTCAGCATAGAACCCATAAAGCTCTTAAACCGGCTTTGTTCTGAAATGATTAGTATGACATGATAATTGCTATTCATTATATCTGTTTTCTACATTATGCACTTAATTAGTATTTTCTACGATTTTTTTCAATTTAAAAAAACTAAGAAAGTACTATGAATGTAATGTGGATATAACATAATATAAACGGAAATTGAATTCAT
>QLNU02008270.1:20183-33628 GCA_006491805.2 Dysdera silvatica | reverse complement strand
CTCTGACTTTGTTAAATTTTTTTATTATCCAGTGCCGAACAGACTTTTTCTTCTTGGAATTTGCATTTGACTGTAAAACCTCATTTGGTTGACTGTGTGGTCCACTGCTACCAACATTTTCTCCACGGGAAACAAAATTGTTCTCAAAGCCTTCTACAACGCGTCTTTCCCCTGAACGTAATCTGTCACCAGAACCCTGTCGCATATTACGGAACGTAGAGGACAAGATGTTATCCATATTTACCTGAAAATTCTCACAACCATCAAAAAACCGATGCCGTAATGCTTCCTTGGAACAAGTCCTCTTCGAGATGTCTTTTTGAAGAAATCCTTTGATAAAAGAAATACTATTTTCCACGAATTTAGGACTAACCTCAGAGGAAGGATGAAAGCCAGAAATCGTAGATGCAAACTTCAATGGATCGACGAAATCCTCAATTATGGGTTTTAGTTCAAAGAACCACGATTTGACGTCTTTGGCCTGGTTGTATAAGTTTTTACAAAACACCTCAATTGTCAGGATGCCGAAAGCCCAGAGATCAACTGCTGGTCCATTAAGCCTGATAAATGGACAAGTGAATGGATTTGTCGAAAGTGGTCGTTTAAAGGCTTCTGGAGGTCTGTAGGCGAATGGGAGGCCGATTGTATTCGACCGGATCACGGTAAGCGCTTCGCTGACGAATGTGAAGTCACACAGCTTTGCAACTCCCGACCTACTGATTAAAACGTTATCGACCTTTAGATCCAAATGGCACCAGAGATTGGAATGCATGTATTCTAAGCCCTTCAGTGCACCATTTAACCATACCTTGATGCAATTTAGACTACCTTCAAAGTTGCAAAAACCCGGATTGTGTACAAGATCGAAAAGGCAATTTTGATGGAGGGGCATGAGGAATATTATTGCTCCATTCTTTGAATGAAGAATCTCTTCCACCGAAACCACATGGAGATGCTGTAACTTAGGCCACAACACCAATTCCCCACAAGAAAGACGAGCTTTTTCGACCACCTTTGCAGCCCGATGAACAGAAGTGAATTCATCCTTGACTTCAAGCACATCCCCAAAAGAACCTTTTCCCAGAAACTTGACAAAAGAAAAGCAATGATCCTTCTCGATTTCAATTATAACTTCTTTTAAATTTGCCCGCCTTTTCTCCGCCATGAATATTATATTCTTTGTTCTCAAACAGTATAAACAATAAAATAGACCCAAAGTATTTGAATAAAGAAGCGTTTGAATAAAAAAACAATCGAAGTAAGATGTGTAATATACTTTTGTTCAATTAATAAACAAAATTTTCGCAGCACCTTTGTTGGAAATTGAATTTCTGGTAAATGTTATCATATTTCTATAGTTACTTCGAAATCATGTCGTGTGAACCCCGTAGAATAATCGTATTTCCATGGTTACTATCAGAAAAAGACCATGGCAACCGTATATACGTAACATTGTTGTAGTTACACATATTTATAATTAAAAACCGTAATTTGCAAGCAAAATACATAACTTCTATTAAAATATTTGACGAAATGTGAGGGAATTTTTGCGTCTTACAAGAAACTTTAACGTCGTATTTGAAATAACTGAACGAGCGTCAAACAACAAAGGAAATTCGTTGTAATTCAATATTACGTCTGGTCTATTATTGTGTTCATTTAAAAAGAAAAATAATTCAGAAGAGTTTAAATAATAAAACAGAGTTGTAATGCATGTTCTGAAATCAAATTCGCAAACGAGATTAAACATTCTCATAAAATTTTTGTACAACAATCCCTAATGCGAAAATCTTGCACAAAAACATTCATAACTATAATAGTCGAATATTCCTTGAAAGTTGGCAATCTAGTAACAATAGACATTATAACGCGTTAAATGGTCTATCCGCGGAATATGTAACGCTGAAATAATATTCCAGCATTTCAAGAATTTTCACACTGAAGATGAAGCTGTGATAGCTTCGAAACGTTTTCATTTAACTTGTTCTATACAATATAATGTATATTAGGGGGACCGGAAAGTAATGTCGTTTTTTTTAGATTAAATTCAAGCAAATAATTTTTAACAAGTTCTTATTTTTAATCGTTGATGTAATCACCTTCGTTATCAACAACCTTTTGCCATCTAGTGTGCAATGTTTGATAATGACACAATGAGTTGATAAATGAAAAATAAATACTGACGTGTGCAGAAACGACATTACTTTCCGGTCCCACTAATACATTTAATGGCTTCTTCTCAAGATGTTATTGTATTTGTTTCTAATACCAGTCGTAATTTATTTAATACGACTCTAGATAGATCCGAAGATAGTCTAATACCAGTCGTAATTTATTTAATTTATTTCGCATTAAATCCCTATAACTTTTTTAAACACGCGATATATTTTCATCTGATAGACATTTCGCTTGTTAACTCAGAAATTTCTAAAAATAACCAATATTGCAGTTTTGGAACTAGTTCATAAAAAAAAAAAAAGCAATCGCTTGTCTATTAACTGCTTACCCCAGCCCGGAGGTTGATTCCCAATGGAACCTCAAAAGGTTCGGATTCCACAGAAAACTAAGTCCTGGCGTAGCATAACACTTTGTAAGATATTATTACCCTTCACAGGGATAACACAATTGCCAAATAATGGTCAACACAGAAAAGCCTCCGGGGCGAGATTTTTGTGAGTTTTTCGTGGGGGAATTTATTATACAATAATTTTTGCCACCCACGTACATATAGCTCAAACTAGAGCTTTTTTTTGTTTTTGGAAAGAAAGAGACGCCGTCCTCATCCTGGATTCGAACCAGGGTCCCCACGTTTAACCCGCGGTGTCTTGACCTACTAGACGAACGAGGACAGGAACAAATGCTCTTTTTCTCCGTATATTAGGATATAAGATATTATTACCCTTCACAGAGATAACACAATGGCCAATTTATTTGGCAATTGTACTAAACCCAATGACAGTAGTATTAGCGATGGAAGGTATTTTTAAACATTTGCGTATGTAAATCGTCAAGTTTTATTTTATTCAAAATGTTATGTTTCTCACAAATTTTAGAGAAACAGGGAACTTCCTTAACTATATAAACATAAACGAAAAACAGTAACAAAACAACTCCTTTAGCTAGAAAATTTTCGTTTCAAAAACCAGCAGGGTTTTTTTTTTTGTTAACGGTTTTAGCAGGAAATCCGGTAATTTTTTGTAATTTTTAAACAATGGAGAACGTGGAGCACTTGGAAAGATTTCGCGAAGCACTAAATGCTCCGCGGAGCACAGGTTGAGAACCGCTGCCCTAGTGTGTGACGTAGCGGTAAAACATTCATCTATCGTACCGTGGAGGTTATTGGATAAAATGGCGACGGACAAAATGACGAAACTTTCAGTATTTGGGATGGACGGAATGGGGAGATTTTAGAGCGGACAGAATGTCGGGATTTGACGAAATGGCGAGAGACAGTGGCCCGGATATACATTATTGAGGGGGCTCAAAGCAACAAAGATAGTAATGAATGCGGATTTTATTGTAGGGGGGGGGGGCGGCATGGGGCCTCAAAAAACAATGGCGGTTACAGCATTTAATATAATACAATAAATGGGGCGGTGAACCAAAATAGACAGTTGGAGAGGTGAAAGCTTTAAAGAAACGGGCATCGTTCAAAAATAAGTAATGGCGCTCATATACATTATTAAGGGGGTACAAAGCAACATTTCGTCGGCCCCAAAATCTTGCCATTTCGTCCGCCCCAAATACCGAAAGATTCGCTGTTTTGTCCGTCGCCATTATGTCCTAGACTTTTGGCGTTGCTATTTTGTCCGTCGACTTTATGTTCGCCGCCTTTTTATCCATCGCCTATTTGTCTTAAAATCTGACGTGGATTATAACCCATTTGCGTACATCCCAGATGCGTACAAGTCAAAAACTGTCCCACTTGCGTACGAAGCAGAGGCGTAGCCAGGGCAGGTTTTGGGGCATTGTAAACCCCTCAGCAATGAGATTATGTATATTTAACATAGGAATACACGAGTTGTAGATCTGTAACCCCTCCCATTAAGCCTATAACCTTCCCTTTATGAACTTTTTGCCTACGCCACTGGTACGAAGGAAAAAACAGTTGGTCCATTGTTATTTAATAAAATGTAATATTTTTTATTTAAACAGAGCTACATACTGAATGGTGCATGTATAAGTAGCATACGAGGATGACTTACTGGTACAATGATTTGCATAGGTGTACGCAAAAAGTTCGTAAGGGTATTTTAGGCTCAACGGGGGTGGATATTACAGAGCTGCAACTCGCATTCCTGTCTTAAATATACAAAATTTCATTGCAATGGGGGGTTACAACACCCCCTGCGTACGCCAATGATGATTATGATTAGGTTAGAAATGGGGGTAAATAGAAAGGCCTAGCTTGTTGCCAGATCCTCCAAAATTATCAAACAAAAATAATTTAAATTAAAATGGAAAGACTTGAAAATGGAGGAAGTCGCATTACAGTACAAAAAAATCTTTATGGTTGATTCTCATCGTATTTCTTTGGAAGTACAGTAACATAAATATGGTTTATAAGATTGCTATATATATATATATATATATTGGTACTGTAACATTTTTAAAGATTTTTAGGTTTCGTTCGAGGAAGTTACAAAAAATGCGTAGATGAAAATTTGTAATTAAAACCGTTTAAGGCTGTCAATCTAATTTGTTAAAAGAGAAGAGATTATATTCTAAGTAAGAGTTCAGTATTTAAATTTATATATTTATTATTATTTTTAAATCAGTTAATAAGTTAGAGGAGGATAAGGAAAAAAGACCCCTTTATCCTACGTAATATCTCAACTTCTCTTCAGAAAGAAACCACAAAAAACCCCGCAATTATATTAAGAAAAAGTATTTTACAATCATGGTAGAAATATGGATAACTGTACTGTATGCAGGGCCGTAGCTAGACGCTTGATACGGAGGGCTCTTTAAGTTATAGAGGCGCCCAGGATGCTACAGTGGAGGCTTAAAATTTGTAAATGTTTTGATGTATTTTATTAATATATTTAATAATACTAAATATCTAAGCAAACTAATATATTTAACGTTAATAAATAAATTTCTTAACGTACATTTTCATTAAAAACTTGCAAATTTCAGTATACATTTCTCTGTAATTTCCTCTTGCCTTATTATAAAGTATATGAAGATACAAACCTATGTAAAAAAAACAAAAACAAAAAAAACATTATGTACACAAAATCTACCGTAGAAAGCTATTTTGAATACATTTTTAACGTCAAAGAACAATTTCCATTGTTATGTACAATTTCGTACAAAATAAAAAATAATAATAATAATCTACAATATTTGACTTCTGAGGACAATGTAATTTCCAAGGGGTACTCAGCCCCCAATAGCACCAGCATGGCTACGGCTCTGATTGTATAGAATAACACAATTTGCAATTAAAAAAGCAAAACCGAAGAACCTAAAACACAGTGTAAAAATTTTCTAGATCTTTATTTATTTTGAAGAACTATTAATTTTGTTAAAGCTTAATTAAAGTTCGGTTGAAATTCGTTTATTGTATGACTCTACGCTTGTGCAGATCTGCTGATGAGGCGGAGAGAGAGGAGAATAGTGCGCCATTTCCGCCGGACAACACATCAGTTTTCTTGAATGTTGGGGGGGTGGGGGGGGTGAATCGTCCATTTCCGGTACTTTGCAGTGCTTGACCTGTTTCTGTGAATTCTTCCCCAGGCTAAAGTTCAGCTTTCCTTTGTGCTCACTCTGAGCGCGCCTATATGTCGTTTGGGAGCCCGAATGGCGATTTATCTGAGAAACGTAAAGAAAGTGAAACTGTTGACAAAAAGTACTATTTTCAGGGATGGAATGGGCCACCGGCCCGAGCGCCCTCATGGGCGATAGGACTAGCTCCTCCGAATGGGCAAGGACTCGCGCCCTCCGAAAATCCAAAGTAATCGCCCTTTAAAAGTACCCAGTCCGCCCCTGACTGTTTTGATGCGAAAACGGGTTATTAGAAAGAGTAATATAAAAAATACCCATTCTTTTATATAGCCAAGGGCCTGGGGAGGATGTTGGCGTTCAATAAATCAACTGTGGAGATAGGTAATCGGATAGAGTGGCGACGAACAAAATGGCGAAACCGTCGGTGTTCGAGGCGGACGAAATGGCGAAACTTCGGAATGGCGGAAAACAGTGGCGCGCAAATGCATTATTGAGGGGGCAAAAGCAAAAAAAGCAGTGGACTTTGCTTTGTTGTGGAGGCATGGGACCTCATAAAACAGTGGGGCGTTACAGTATTTAATACGATACAATAAAGGGGTCATGGAGTCAAAATAGGCAGTTCAGGGGGGGGGATTAAAGCTTTAAAGAAATGGATACTGTTCAAAAATAAGCAGTGGCGCGCAGAAACATTATTAAGGGGTACACAAGGAAAAAAAGCAGTGGTTGATACAGACTTTATTGGGGGATGGGGGTGTTTGTTGCATCACAAAAAGCAGGGACGGTTACAGTATTTAATATAATAAACTAAAGAAAACATTGAACCACAAGAGACCAGTAGGTGGGGGAAGGGGTGAAAGCTTTAAGCGAAACTGGCATTGATCAAGAATAAGCAGTGACACGCAGATACATTATTAAGGGGTGCACAAAGAAAAAAAGTGGTGAGTAAAAAAAAAGTGAGTAAGAAAAAAATATATATAACGACGAGACGTATAACGAAGCTATAACGACGACGATTTTGTAGTGTACGAAGATTCTAAGCAGGGAAATTCGTATCGGATATAACGATGCGACTTGACAGTCATAAAGCAGAACCACATAGGTTAATTATTAAAATTTAAAGTTAGTTACAAAATTTAAGCTTTATTCTAATCTTGTTTATTTACAAATGTAAGAGTAATTTTTATTACTGCTAAACCTGAATATTGAAGATAATAATTGGCGCAGTATAGCCCAGATGCTCTTGCGCCATAAAAAAGCCAAACAATCAATCAATTAAAGACAATAAACTTTAAAAAAAAAACAAAAAAAAACCCATGGTTTACTAATTGAATATCACGAGGGTTATATTCTTAAGAAGACATTCTATATTTTCAGCGTAGAGCCCATAAAGCTCTTAAACCGGCACTGTTCTTAAGTCATTAGTATAATATAATAAATATAATTCATTAGATTTGTTTTCGACATTATATACTTTAGTAGTATTTTCTACAATTTTTTCAATTTAAAAAACTAAGAAAGTACTATGTATTTAGTGTAGCTATAACATAATATAAACGGAAATTAATTTCATTATAATTATATTTTTATTTAATTTTGAAACCAAAAAGTTTATACTTTTTACTATCAAAATAATTTATAAAACTCTAGAGTGCATTGCTATAGGCTACTATGATTTTAAAAAAAATATTGTTTATAACGACTATCGGTTATAACGACCGAATTTGCACGGTCCCTTGAAGGTCGTTATAACCGATTTTTACCGTAGGCAACAAATTCTAACGGTTTTTTTTAAAAACCATGCATGAAACCTTTTTGTTCCTTTCAGTTTATCTTTTACAGTATGTATCTCTGCCTGTATCTCTGTCGAATATGGTCTTTGGGAAATACACGTTTCAAATTTTATTATATTTACGTCTTGTGTCCCAACCGCCCCCCAATAAAATCTGTATTCACCACTGCGCATCTTGTTGTTCATTACTATCCTTTCTTGTCCTGCTTTTGGTGGCCCAATGCTCTCTCCCGAAAAAATCTCCATCCACCACCCCTTCTTTTTGTCTCCTTTAAATTTTTTATGCCCCCTTTTAATATTATTTTTGATCTGTGCCCTTTTTTAAACCTTCAACCGCTGCCCCCCACCACTGCTTTATGAGTTACAATGTTCCCCTCAGTGTTTAACCACCAATGCTTTTTGTGGTCCAATGCCACCCAATAAAGTCTGAATCCACCAGTTTTTTTCTTTGTGTACCCCTTAATAATGTATCTGCGTGTCACTACTTATTCTTGATCAATGCCCATTTCGTTTAAAGTTCCACCCCCACCCCCCCACACTGTCCTTTTGGTTCAGTGCTCCGTTTAGTGTATTATATTAAATACTGTAACCTCCACTAATTTTTGTAATCCAATGCCCCCCAATAAAGTATGTATCCGCCACTGTTTTTGCTGCTTTGTTTCCCCTCTTTAATAATATGTCTGCGCACCACTGCTTATTTTTGATCAATGCTCGTTTCGTTTAAAGTCCCCCACTCCACTCCACCCACTGTCCTTTGGTCTGCCCTTCCTTCAGTGTATTATAATAAGTACTATAAACACCACCATAGGCGGAGGCAGGAAGTTCATAAGGGGGGGGGGTTATAGGCTCAGTGGGGGAGGTGTTACAGAGCTACAACTCATATATTCCTATGTTAAATATACAAAATTTCATTGCGATGGGGTTACAACCCCCAAAACCACCCCTGGTTACGCCTATGACCGCCACTGCTTTTTGTCCTCCAACCCCCCCCCAATAAAGTCTGTATCTTTCACTTATTTTGTTGCTTTGTATCCCCCGCAAAATCTCGCCATTTCGTCCGCCCCAAAAACGGAAAGTTTCCCCATTTTGTTTCGTCGCCTTTTTGTCCTAAAATTGTGGAGATGTCACATTTTGCGAAGTTGTGAAAATAGAAAATACAGGAGAAAATAAGACAATTTTTAAAAATAAACGCCATATTCAAAATAATCCGTTATACGTTTCAGCTAAAATATCAATCGTTTAAGTGGAATTTGATTAGAATGCTGTTGAAATATGAATTATCAATTAATTGCTATAGTTATTATTGAAAAAAATTATGTTTTTTTACTAGTTAACTAATTAGTTTATTAATTAATTTATTTAATGATTATTTAATTCTTTAGTAATCAATTAGAAATAAAAGTAAATCAAACACTACACCAACCGTTTAATAAAACCCAACAACCGAGTTTGTGAATGACGTTTTTGACACCCAGCTTCTAAACTTAAATTAGGGCTTTTTTATGTATAGAAGTAAACGAATCGCCGTTCTGGCCCGGAATTGAACTAGGGATTCTCCGCTGGAACCCGAGTGCCCTAACCACTCGGCCACCGGGGAACAGGATGGATGCTGTCTTTCTCCGTATATGAGGTTTATAAAACATCATGAGCTCTTATATGGGGAGATCAAGCCCCACCTTAGATGTTCAAAAATTTGATTTCCTCAATTCTGCTGTGCATTTATTTTCAAAAGTTTTACAGTCACATTTTAAAATAAGGTACTTTTTAGCTCATTACTAATTGTCAAGCAGTATCAATTATTTTTGTAGCATTTTGGAATCTTGTACATTCACTAAAATTCTTGACAGCTTTGAGAAGGAGGTAATAATTTTTCTCACCCCTCCCCCAGAAATACTCATTAATTTTTCTCAACATCCACCCCTAAAAGTACTTGTATAGCCGCCCATGTAAGATACTATTACCCTTCTCACGATTAACACAATATTAGTGCGTTGACCATTTGGCAAGTGGCGCCCAAACTTTAATAATACAAGGCCACTGTTGGGCCCTAAAAAAAGGATAGAGGAAGTAACTGATAATAGGAACAGACTTATATGGACTTGTGGAGCTCGGAGCCTAATAATATTTTAAGATAAATTGCAATGTTACATATATCGTAATATATATATGTAGTGCAAAATAGCAAATGCATATATAAGATGAATAGTGATCGAAAAAAAATAGAGTGAGTTAAATGAATAGAAGAATAGAATTAAGATAAGAGAAAAGATTAATGTAAATATTTAAAACCTCTCTCTCTGTATATATATATAGAGAGAGAGAGAGAGAGAGAGAGAGATAAAAAGTAGATAGACACACAGAGAGAGAGAGAGAGATAGATAGAGAGAGAGGGGGGGGATAGATAGATAGTATGTGGTCGCGCCCCTCTAATAATTTGGAAGCCTCTAACTAACCTTAATTTAGGAAATAACTATTCAAAATTGAAACAATATCTGACGGTTAATAATGATCTTACTACTGCAAAAATAATAAGCGGAAAAGAAATTTTAAGCATTATAAATCGTCCTAAATGTGAAAATATTTCTGATAATGAAGAAGACTAAGCGGATGAACCTAATATTCCAATCAATGAAGGAAATTTGAGGGTCATGTTTGTTTGGATTTTTTATGGTGCAAGAGCATCTGGGCTATACTGCGTCAAACAGGGTAAATTGAGGGTCATGGAACAATTCATGGAATCTCCAAGTGCAAGATGGCACAGAAGCAGAAACACCTCACAATAGTTTGCAACACTTCACAGCAGGGTGGATATTTGCTCAGGAGGGGTGCCAAACTTCGTTGGGGTGTCAAATTTACCTTCAGGATTTGATTTTCCTTATAAAATGCACTCACCAGAGAAAAAAAACAACAACGAAATAAAATATTCAGTAATAATCAAATAATTCATTCATATTTACACAAAAGAGTTCATTTTTTTATTCTGAGGGAAAACAAAATTCAATAATTTCTTCTTGGATATTTAACCCATTCACAGACAGTTGGTAATTTTTGAGGGGACAAGATCTTACTTCGTATGGTACCTCTCTCCCCACCTTATCCGTATTTTTCTTTGAAAAATTGCTACACATAAAAGATTATTAAAATTTATATGTGCAGAAAAAGTATAGAAAAATAAGTTGTGCAATATTTTCTTTTCTTTCTTGTAATTTGAATATTTAGCGGATATATGAAGAGTTTTGGGGAGCGTGAAGAAATTTGGGGGTGTAGCAATTTCCCTGATGGGGGATGGAGCAAAGAAAAAGCTTTTGATGGAAAATTGTGGACGAGAAGATTAAAGAAACGTCACGCCGATCCTACATTTGCATGGGAAAATGGCGAAGAAGATATATGATTGAAAGTTCGAGCATGGCAGTTCCACATTCGAAGGTAGTAGTAGTGGTAGAGTGGGCGGGGATTAGGAAAGGTGGCCGCCGAACAGCCTTGGTTAACTGGACCAATTGCATCCACGAAACTAGAGGGATAAGAGTGACTTAGCCCCTCCCCCTCCAATACCCTGATTGCTACGTGTGGAGTACAAGGGTAGTTATAACCCCCTTATAGCCATCGAGGCCACGTACGCGACTGATATCAGCACCATAAAAAAAAAGCCCCTCCTCTTCCCTCTTCCTCTGTTTTCGTGCTTATGGTATTTGGCTCTTCTCGGAAACATCATCTTGAAAGGGGGTAGTTTGGAAACAAACATACTACCACTTCCTCCCTTATACAAAGCGCATTAGTAGCCCCAATCCCTACGTTTGGAAGTGGGGGGGGGAGGGGAGAAAAAGCACGTTATAAGCGCTAATAAAAGCGTCCACTGCTATTTGTAAACCGGAAGATTGCAGTATTATTCATCATGGTAACAGAAACATGTCCCCCATACAACACAGAATACTTCCGTCCCCCTATACAACACCCCGGGGAATACTGACCCTTCAGTAACGTACATCTGAACATTATTAAAGACATTTGGTATTACTTAGAATTGATTGCTGCCAATCAGTGCGCAGATCAAGCACCGATTTCCACCGCTAATCATCAAGACGTTAATAGATGTGACATTCAAGGAATCCATACAGCTGGCACCACACGGGTGGCTATCTGATAGTCTCGACTTCACCTTTAACCCCCACCACATATCACTCCTTTAAACAGGCGAGTACGCAAAGTAAAATAAATCCGACAGTTTTAAGCACAGGTGTACAAAGGATATTTGACATTTTTTTCTCTTCCAATTCCCCCCCCCCCACTTATCATTTTTTTTTAAAACTAGAAGCAGGGGTGTAGTCGTAAAGTAAGCAGTGCCGGGACGCTCTGTCCTTGGTGGTATAGTTGCGGGGCGGGGCTGAGGGACCGAATGGACTAGGAGCACGGGTGCCTCTCTTCCGTCCTGAGGACGGAAATCCATCTTTTAAGGCTTTGAAAAACCTGTCGGGATAGTTGGATTTTTTGTTTTTTACAGGTCCCCCCATTTTTGTATACCTCGTGTAGTATACTCTCGTTTTGCATACTTCGTATAGTGTACCTCGAATTTCAGTCTTGGCGTGAGCACCCTAGTGACACCACGAGCAGGAGAGACCTTAAAAAAAAACAAAAAAACAGTGTCGGAACGGTGTTACGGCTATACCACACCTCTGACTAGAAGAAGCAATAATAAGAACCACAAAAACGAGGTTTAAATATGTGTATCCTGCTTTGCCACGAGTAAATAAAACATAAATATGTACAGTGACGTCTCGATGACTTGACACATAATGAGCTAAACGATTTATGTCGATGTCGAATTATCGAAATGGAAAGGATTTAAAAAGATGACTCCTAACAATTTAAAATGTTTAAAAATAAAATTATAATTTGCTACTTTCATTTCTTACATAAATATAAACATTTAATATATTATTTTGTTCATACTAAAGTACGTAATGAATTAACACTTACTGCAATACATGAACAAGTTTAAAATTGTTTAAAATAAATATTGTTTTAAAAACGCTTAAAAAGGTGCCGAACTGTAGTTTGTTTTTCCATTAAGAATATATAAGCCATCTTCAATACTCCGTAAGCAGGGGCGGCCTGGCACGGATTGCTTTTTGATGCCCCTCCCCCTCCGGCGAAAACAGGAGATTTTCACAGATGCACAGTGAGCCCATAGGCGTACGCAGAAAGTTCGTAAAGGGGAGGGTACTGAGCTGCAACTCACATATTCCCATGTTAAACATATAAAAATTCATTGCAATGGGGGGTGACAACCCCATTAACACCCCCCTGAGTAGGCCAGTGCTTATACCCTATAAAAGTGACCAAAGGTCTCTAAAAGAATTTCTCTAAAGATGCCACTAAATTTGTCTCTTTTTAGAGAGATTTTCTACTGTTGGGTCAATTAAAAAAACGTTGAATTTCACTTCAGTTTGACGCCCTCATCCAAACGGGGTCCAGGGCAGCCGCCCCAGTCTGTGCGTTTCAAATTTCTGTACTACTATGAAGCAGGGAGTCTACTATACACCCATATAACCCTAAATTCCTTGACACACTCCCCTAAAACTCAAAGTTCATATGCCCGCTAAATATTCAAATTACAAGAAAAGAAGAAAAAATACTGCGCAAATTATTTTGATTTACTTTTTTTCATATGCAAATTGTAATAATCTTTTATTTGTACCAATTTTTCGAAGAAAAATACGGATAAGGATACCAAGAGGAAGAAAGGTGCCATATGAAGTAAAAACCTGCTACCTCAAAAATTATGAACTGTCTGTAAATGGGCTAAACGTTCACGAAGAAATGCTTGAATTTTGTGTTTCCTCCGAATAAAAAAATGAACTTTTTTGTGTAAATATGGACCAATTATTTCACTGCTACTGAATATTTTATTTTGTTTCTTTTCTGGTAA
>QLNU02008270.1:0-20083 GCA_006491805.2 Dysdera silvatica | reverse complement strand
GTGTGATCGTTTGAAAAGTTGGTGATTTTATTTTAAGACAGGTTTGTTCTCTACTTTACATTTCATTCGTCCTTTATCTACTTTGTTCGTTGTGATTATCGAGGTGTCATGAATTATTGGTATCATCAAATCGTTCGTATCTAGCAAGAGATAAGCTGATTGGATGTGATCGATAGATACTATAAATTCACGTCCAGTTATGACAATTTTGAAAATTTTGGCTTTGCGTTGATTAACTTTATGTGGGCCTGAGTATGGTTGATTCAAGGGGGGCATAATTTTGTCACAACATAGGAAAATATTGATACATGTATGAGATACATGCATGTATACGAGATGACTGAAAACGTGATGATTGATGTGTTGATGCAAATGTTGGTTTCAACTTGGCTATGGTGTCGCGTAGTGTTAGCATATATTCTGATGTGCATGTAGTTGGAAATATTGTGTCGAATATGTCAGCAGGTAATCGAAGCGATGTTCCGTAAATCAGTTCGGCGGGAGTAGCTTGGATGTGTTGCGTGTCATAAATGATGCTTTTAGGTGTCTATGGAATTGTTGCACTAAACCATTAGATTGAGGGTAATATGGTATGATGTGTATTTTATTTGATCCGAGGAATGGTATTAGCTCTTTGAATAATTATGATCGAAATTGGCTTCCTCGATCACCGGAGATTGTTGCTGGACAGTCAAATCGAGAAATTCATTCTGCGAACATCATTCTACACGTAGTTTCTGCTGAGGAATCGGATAAAGGATATCCTTACTGCCATTTTGTAAATGTATCTATTGGTGTTAAACAATAGATTTTTGCATCAGCTAGCGAAAGAGGGCCTATCAAATTGATGTACAGATGAGCGAAGGGTGCGTTTGGTAAAGTAAATGTGCCAATAGCATTACCGTTGAATTCTCAAAATTATTGTGGAGAGGGGGGGGGGAAGCACATATTTTGTACATTTATACATGTATACGTAAAATTGTAATTTATTTAAAATTATTGGGAGGGCCCATATACTAAGCTTATGGCTAATAGGTAGTTTTGTATGGCGTTTGATCTTTGACCGTTGACAAAATGCGCAAGTTCGGACACATGTTTTGATATGCTTTTGCATGCGTGGCCATACGTATCTCCATAAATTTACCTTGGCAGTTGTTGTGATGCCAAAGTGAGATAGATGAGAGAGTATATGAAAATGATTGAATATAATTTTTTTTTTCGAAAATTTTCAGGGCGACCAGTGAATATATCACAGTATAATTTAGTTTCAAAAACTGGAGATAGTTTTAATACTAATTTAAGTAAAGTTGGTTCGCTTAACGATTTTACAGCCTTTTGTCTTTAAACTGAGCTTTTGCTAAGTTTCGAAAATTTAGATTGAATGCTGTTGAAATAAAGCTTACCTCTATTCGAAAAAGAACATCTGCCATGATGTTTTTACTTTCTCATGTCCATGCCCAAGGCTGTCCCCAAAGGGTACGCGCTGTGTGCGCCGCTTACTCTCAAGAAAATTTGAAAAATGCCGAGAACGTGCCGCGTACTCTCAAAGTCTCAAGAAAGTTTTTGTATTTGCTGGTTTTGGGGCAACTTTCAATGAAGTTCGGTCTTTTTCTTTTCTTTCTTTCTTTTTTTTTCTTTGGTAGTAATTTACAAATTTGAATAGAAACTAATGAGGAAATGAAGAAAACCCCCGAATCCTCCCACTTCCCAAGCCTCAAAATAATATCCTGCGTACGAACAGAAGAGGAATGAAAAACTGATGGAAGGGGCATGTGCCACCTTGGGCTTGGATAGGCGATAAACGACCAGTCAAATGCCAGTCAGCGCGGCGCGATGACGTCACCAAGTCCAGTAACCCCTCAATTTCAATACTCTTTAATTAATTAAGACAGTACCGCATACTGTCAATAAATTTTTTTTTTTTTAGGACAGCCCTGCGCATGTCCATAGTGAACTGAGATATATAGCCTAAATGCCAAAGTTGCACTGGAGAACGTTTCACTGGTTTCTGGCGAAAGGCATAGATGAGTGGTTTTTGATCCGTAAATACAACGACGTTTTGTCCTTCAAACATGTATTGTAAACGTTTTATTCCAGTATAAATCACAAATATTTCTCTGTAATTTGTAGACCATTTACGTTGTTGTTGTGTGTGTCTGCTCCTAAAGAATGCATTAGAGTACTACATTAAGAAAATTTCGTTTAAGCATTGAGGTACACGGTTTAATCCCCCCCCGCCAGAAAGCGTTTCAGGGACTTCGGAGCTATAATTACGGCCATGTCCCTTATCCCCGCCTTACTAGTAGAAACAAATAAAATTCTGTCATTCCACCCCCTTAAATGCGACGAAAAATAGCGGAGGATAGGAAAGGAGTGATATTTATGAATAGTCCACCTTACGTACATTATTATAAGATATGCAGAGGCGGCTCAAGGTTGATTTTGAACCCGGGCGGCCTGGCACGGATTGATTTTTGGCGCTCCCTCTGGCGAAAAAAAAAAAAGATATCCACAGTGGTCAAAAGTATGGAAGAATTTCTCTATAGATGTCTCTAAAAATTTCTTTAACCTTGTCTCTTTTTAAAGAGATTTCTACTATTGGGTCAATTAACAAAATTTAAACTTGATTTCAGTTTGGCGCCCTCACCCAAACGGGGTCAAGGGCGGCCTTCCCTTAAGCCGCGCCTGAAGATATAACAATGATATTTTTACAAACAAATTTAGTTTATTTGACGACGATTTTTCTGGGGGGTATTGGGGGAGGGAGCAAAGGTGGATGCAAAACAAAATTTCAGAGAGGGCGCAAAGCTTGAAAATTTCACTTGTAAGTTTAGTTTGAAGTATTTTGTACTTGAAAATGATAATCTTTAATATAAATATTATTCTCAAGGGGCACACGCCCCCTGCCTAGATCTGGCCTAGGTGGGGAGGCAGGGGTTGTTTCACGCAATTTTTTTAGAATTTCAGATTTAGAAAAAAAGGGTGGAGGGCGCTTTCTCGGATAGAGATGGTCAACAAAATTCTACGGTAAATGATTTGCAATTAAAAAAAAAAAAAATCCTCTGCCTCTTGCGCCCCTAGAAATTTTGCGCTCTGGGAAAGTGCCCAACATGTCCATTTATAAATGTAGCACTGTGGCAGTTTTTACTAGGTTTCTTATTTGGCTGATTTTTGGGCAGCTCGGTGATTGGCGATAAAATTTCTGCCGCATGTGGAATAAATCGGCGATAAAGGTTCATAGGCATTAGAACGTTCTCACAATTCTTCGGTCATTGTTGGATACGAGTAATAAAGAAAAAAAATCTTTGTATCTTATTGGCAGTTTTATAGTGAATAGTCATGTTTCCAACGACGCTAGTTAAATGACGACTTTCACGTGAACGTGCATCTTTGAGTGTCATGTTGATCCGCAATCCAATTCCGCCCCCACTTCAGCGGCTTCGGCGGCTGAGTACGCTGTTCAAGCGTCCTGTCTGGGATTACAGCGCCGCCTCCGGCGGCCACCCTTCCCAATGAAACCCTTGCACAATTCCTCCTCCTTCAAAGACGCTATCCAAAATTACATAATATATATATATATATATATAATTTTTTTTTTGAGAATGTGTTATTTACTATTATTTGAATGGAATCGTCGCCTCGAGTTTTTGTACACGATTCTAATCGGTGAATGATGCATTAAGTTATCTAGACGCTACAATTCAGCATAAATATATTTTGAGGAGTGTTCCTTAGAATATATTTCAGTATATATATGTACTGGCACGTAAGACCGCAGAAGGGAAGATTCTCGTGGTGGTGGCACATTATTATTTTTTGTTTTATTTTTAAATAAAATAGCAAGAATATCGCATCAAAAATATTGTGGAGGTAAGGCCGGGCTTCCCCACAGCATAGGTCCTTGCCAACACGAGCACCTAGACTTCATCCGAACCCCCAGGCTGCAGCCCCTGCTTTCCCCCCCTCTCGTCGGACATAGAGGGAAGGCTCAAATAGCTGTAATGAATATGTGATGTGGCAGACAACATAATATATTTTTATATTCAACGGAGTCTTGTTCCCTCCCTTTCCTGCGCTACTAACTTGAGCTCCCCCACCTCATTTTCCACACCATTGCGGTCAAGATTCCGGTTCTGTGATGACCGATTAATAAGAAATGTAGGATGTGAAATTTATTTTCTGTGGCGCCATCTGTTGTTTATAATTCGAACGATAATTTTATGAGACCGTATTGAAAAATGATACATTCACTGATAGGCGTACGAAGAAAGTTCATAAGGGGGTTATAGGCTGAATGGAGGGTTACATAGCTACAACTCCATATATTCATATTCTAAATATTCAAAATTTCATTGCAATGTGTGTGTGTGTGTGGGGGGGGTTACACCCCCCTGCGTACGCCACTGCATACACTGTCATACAAGTTTTGAAGCATATGAAAATAAACCGTTAATAATCTTTTAGCGTAGTATAAAAAGTATACACGTTAATTGATTAAAAACCCATTACGGTAGTGCCCGTAGGTGCCGTTAGCGGGGGGGGTGCAGGGGAGATCCATCCCCCCCAAGGTTATAGATATTGAAGTTCCATGCCCACTCCAATTTCAAACAAAATGCCTTCTACTGGTACATTGTTCCCATCAATATTTTTACGCCGTCGGCGCCCATGGTAGTGCCGGATTAAGGTGCTTATGGGCCTTAGGCTAGGAGAGAATAAGCCCCTAATGAATGTTGTCTCTGCTATGTTCAGTCAATAAATTATGAATTTTTCTTTGAAGTTCATTATGTGTAATATTCAGATTTATCAACTATGGAACTTAAACCTTTTCAAATAAACGAAATGAACTCTTAAACCTAAATAATATCAAACTCCATCAAGGCAATGGCATAAGAAAGGGAGAGGCTCAAGGGACACGTCAGGCGTGGATTTACAGGGGTGGGTGAGCGATCATTACCTCTTTGAATGAAAATTTAATATTGAAACGATACAAGGTAAAGGTCCAATGAGGTATCATTTCCGAAAATCAAGCCATTAATCGCTCCCCCTTGAATGACCTCTAAATCCACTTCTCTAAATCTCACACCATCCACAGGGTCGTCTGGAGTGGTGTCGTAGCTGATCATCATGGCTGCCAGTAGATTGGCATCGCATAGTGTTCAGTGATGAATACCGCTTCAGTCATGGAGCAGATGCCCATCAGATCCGTATGCAGATGTGCCAGGGGTCCCAACAACCCTTTGTTTTACAGAGGCACACAGCCATTAGCTCTAGTGTGATGGTGCAGGGTGCTATCTCATGGGACAGCAGAATGCCTCTAGTCATTCTGTGTGCAACTTTAACAGCTCAATGATATGTTGATGACATCCTGTGGCCGTTTACGTTACCCTTCATGACACGACAGCCCGGCCCCATATGGCTTGCATATCTGTGAGCTGCCTATGGTGCTGTTGATATTCTTCCTTGGCTAGCAAGTTCACCAGACCTTTCGCCAATCGAACATGTATGGGACATGGTAGGCTGTCAGATTCAGGCCCTGCAAAATGTCATGGATCTGGATGAACAAGTGAGGAATACATAACAGAATGTGTGGCAGGATGACATTAGAAACCTTCATCACTCCTTACCTGGATATAAAGAAGCATACATCTCTGCCAAGGGGGTGGGATTGATTTGAACATTCAACGTGAATTTCCTAGCCATTGAAGTCCTACAGCCTTAAAATGATAAAAAAATATTTCCTTATATGTGTATGTGCTGGATGTACATTTAATTTCAATAAAAACAGATAATTTCTTCATGGTGCTTTTTTTTTTCTTCTTCAATAAAGTGTAATTTGGTTCTGCGCATCATTATTAAAGCATCCGGTATCAACAGTGGCAGTTTTAGGCTAGGGCCAGCCAAATATAACCAGATTTTATTATCCTGCCTATGTGCGAACATCGCCACTGCGGTACTCGTGCCCAAAGGCAGAAATTTGTACCCCTCCCAAATTTTCTTGTCTAGAATCACAACTGGGTGGGTACCAGGTTTTTATATCTAAACAGAGCTGAGGATAGAGTTTATGGGCCGCATGAGCATTTGTACCTTTTTGTCCCCAGCCTTGCATTCCAATATAGGTTTCTTAAATTACTTAAATGCTACCATTCTTAAAAAATTTGTTGCCCGCACTGAATTTTTACTTAGCCTTGCAGTGGTAAAGCATTACCCAAAGTGTGGATATCCCGGGTTTGACTCCCAACCATACCAAAAGATAAACAATTACTAACTAACTGTTTATCACAGTCCAGGGGTTGGTTCCTTATGCCTTAAGAGGCTTGAATTCCTCGAAAAATCATACGTCTTGGCACAGTATGATCTCTGCTGTCTATGTACTGCAAAACACGTTCAAACAAAATTCTTACTTATTGTATGACAGAACACTTCCCCGAGTCATGATGAGAAGTAAGTTTTGTTTAATATACTATATATTTTTTTACTTTTTTGTACATACTTTTTAAATTTTTTGAAGATCTGAGGGCCAACTGTGATCCTCGGTCCACACTTGGAAAAACATTGACAATAATGTAAGTCATCGTGAAAATTCTTCCTTAAAATTAAAATTGGTAATCATTAAAACAGGCGACTCATCACAGTACGCCTGTTCTGTTGGTAAAATCTACCCTTGAAGCCGAAAACCGTGGAATTCAAACAGAACTCTAACAGGCTACATATCTCTTCTGAACCAAGGCTAGTTCTTTCTTCCAGGCTTCCATCATGCCCCAATCACCCCAATGCTGTTGATACTGCCAAATTTGTTAGAATACAGATGAAAAGTTCTATGGACTCCCAAAAGTCCATAAACACGATATTCCTCTTAGACCTATTGTGAGTTTTTGTAGTTCGCCAACATATGCACTTTCTAAATATCTTGCAGGTATACTATCTCCTCTTGTTGGGTGCTCTGAACGGTCGGTGTCTACCTCTGAGGAGTTTAATTGCTCTGTCAGAAATGTGGAAATCGCTCCCAATGATGCTATGGTGCCTTTTGATGTAGTTTCACTTTTCACCTGTATTCTAACAAATTTGGCAGTATCAACAGCATTGGAGCATATTCAATTTATGTTAGAGGATGAAGATAGCAGTTCATTACCCGTCTTAGATGTTCGGATAAATAGAGATGGGGATGGGCGACTGTTGACTACGGTGTTTAGGAAATCAACGCATACTGAAAGGTATTTTACTTTCGTTCTCATAGCCTGGCATCACACAAAGCATCTGTAATTAGAGCCTTGAACCGACGAGCCTTTACACATTGTTGTAATGATGACCTTCACAACGTTGAATTACGATGCAACAAAAGCGTGTTGAAAAAGAACGGTTACCCGACTAAATTTATCGCTCGTAACTAATGTGGTGTTAGTGGTGGAAACAGGAATGTAGAAGATGAGACCAGGAAGACATCAGTGGTTTTGCCATATGTGGCGGGTGTCTCAGAAAAACTGTCTCGAATTCTCAGTTGTGTGAATGTTAAGACCTACTACAAACCTGTCTACACCCTGCGTGATCTATTACTTAAAGTTAAGGATGGTGTCCCTGAGGAGGAAAAATCTGGTGCTATGCACCAAATACCGTGTGGAGACTGTGATAAGGTGTATGTTGGACAGACGGGAAGATCGATACGTCTACGAGGGAAGGAGCATATGCGTGCGGTAGCTAGGGGAGACGATTCAAGCCAGTTGGCTGAACATGTCTTCAGGGAGGGTCACGAACCAGATTGGCATTCGATGAAAATATTACATCAGAATGTGACGAATCTGGGGAGTAGACTTTTTCTGGAATCATGGGAAACCTACGGTTTGAGGAGTCGTGCAATAAACATCACAAAACCTCTACCAGAACCTTACAGGATTTTTTCCAAACCTTGAATTGGGGATGTTCATCTAACGTCGTCGGGTGCGGTTGGGTTTCCCCAGCTGGAACTGCTCCGCACCAGATGACGTCAGATGAGGATTCCCAACATGCGGGTATATAAGCTTAGGACTTTCACGAACTCTTCATTCTGCCTTCACTTGACAAAGGGAGCAGTTGGCTCCCGAAACGTCGTGTTTTTAAACCTTACGCCAGTGTCGAAATAACTGTTTGTTATGGAATCTCCTGGTGAAACTCTGTATTGTTTCGATATATAGGCATCCAAAGTAGAGGTGATAGGATATATTACTGGCCTTGTCAATTCCACACTTTCAATGTCCTTGTCTTGAATACAGTACTTCTTTCATAGATAGGCCTTTAGACTAGAAGCTGAGCTAAGTAAAATTACGCAAGACCCTAAAAGTTTTTCTTATTTTAATTAAAACAGGAAGCACAAAATGACTTCTTGCTTAAGGACTCACAAGAAAACTTAATTCAAGTGCAAAGTTGGTCACCAGCCCCGAAAATCTTTCAAACTCCAAGACAGGTAAATTTGTTTACAAAAGCAAGGATGTAGCTATGAGTTAAAGGTGCTTTGTCCCCCACCTCTCCCCAAGAAAAATGTTGCAGATGATTTAAAAAATCTTTAACCCTAGATCTTGCATGAAATTAAGGTTTTGTCCATTGATGCAGCCTTGAGGTCTAAGGGGCTAGACCCCTTACACCCTCATTTTTTTTTTATGTAGACTATTTCAGGCAAAATGTAACGTTCTAGCTGGGCACTCTTAACGTTATAGGTAGATTTAAAAAAAAATGGCCTGTGGTGGCCTCTCAGTATGGTAACATGTTCGTCTATCGTGCCATCGACTCGGGTTCGACTCCCAGCAGTGCAAAGAACGCTTACTCAGAGATCTCATAAAGATCGCACTGTTAGATGTAGTCTAGAGGTTGGTTCCCCAGACCTTAAGAAGTTCGAATTTGTAGGTCCGGTTCGGAAAATTGTAGGTCCAGAGGTTCGGATTCCTCGGAAAACAGTAGGTCCCGGCGCAGCATGACCATTGTAGTCTTTGAGCCGTAAAACCACAAACAAAAAGAAAGGCTAAATTTTAATGAAGTCAATTTCATTTTAAAATGCAGTACATATTTCAAGATCCAACACCAGTTGTTAAATGATATGAAGAAAAAGCCACAGATCCTGTGATCGAACAGAATTATATTTTTAAGTAATCATTAAACTGCATTATACAGTGTGATTATATTATACTTGACTTCTTTTCCAAGTTAATTCACCAAATGTACTGTCGTTAATGGCCAATATGTATCATTTTCATTCATAATTTCCTTTGAATTTGACTTCAGTTTCAAAACATTTGTAAGCACATACATAAATCAGCTTAAAGTCAAGATTACATTAGCTGACTTTTTATACAAAAAGGTTTGCCAACATAGAATGGTACAAAATGTATTTTTACTGTTAAGATCATTGCTTTTGTCAAGAAGATCCACAGGCAACAGATAACGTTGAATATGAATGCAGTGAAATTGAAGTATGGTTTTTGCTTTCTATTGAACCCACATAGTGCTTCATCCAATTGCCCCTTATAGGTCTTTCGATATTCAAGTTAAGTTTACTATAAAGCCACGTCCACACATGCAACAAAACACTGTTATAACACAGTCACATATCAAGCCTGAACCACACCCCATAACAGAACACTAACATTTCCACGTCCAAACGATTGTTGGTTTCTCCCCCATTGCTTCAAAGGAATGTCACAGGGATATGTTACACCTCATGTTCGTATATTTGGACCAGTTTGTGGCTTGGGATAAAGGAGGTGGGGAAGAAGGAAGTAGGGGGAAAAACCATAGTCATGAAAAAGGAACTGTTCAACGCCTACTTCGCGAAATTTGTATGGCGATGCCGGCACCCAAATAAACAAGAAAATTTGTTTCCCCACGTTTATAAATGCAATAAAACCACACACATCCAACGAAGAAGCGCAATAAAGGTAAGTAGCTTTTTTTTCTGAACTACGCTGAATCGAGACGTTCGCATTGTTAAGATGACTTAAACAACATGGCAGTGAGTCACTGCTGCCATGCGTGCTGGAAACACTTCCCACTAAAAAGGACTAGGGTACATGTTCTATACTATAGCCCAAGCAATATGGAATTTTTTTACTAGGCAGTTAAAAAATCCGTTTTAAAATGTAGGACATAAGATTTTCAAGTATTAAAACAATTTTATGCATATATTCATTTTAAGTATATAAATGTAGACATTGAGGTTCCGTAGTACACATTTCCATATATATTTAGCTGGTGTAATTCGTGTTAGTGCATATTTGCATGTATATTTTGTTGGTTCTTTAGTGCATATATAATCTCTAGTGATAGCACATTTGGTTGCCATATTAATATCCAAGGTTTGATTATATCACACAGTACTTAATTTTTCTTATATATACACGAACATTTCATTCCATGAAAGATTTAGCTTCTTCAGAAAACTAATTCCCATTGCCTCCAGATTTTACTTCTCTCTACTTTGTTTTAAACCAGTTATGACTATTTTACGAATCAATATCTTCATTTTGATTTATTTTTATGCATACTTGCCATGAAAACTTCATAAGCATCAAGACCAAATCATGATTGAAAGAAATTAAAGTAGTCCAATTTATGTGCAAGATATAAACTGATGGATGCTTTTTTGTTTAAGTATGGTTATAACTCCCCACCCCATATAGAGAAGCGTTCATTTTACTAGTGTGAATTTAAAAGATTTTGTAACACTTGTTTATTATTAATTTTCAGTGGTTAGTGTATGTAATAGTTACATTAATTTGACAAATATATCTGAATTTTAAAGTTTTGAGGTCCATTTTTCCCCCCTTCAAATTTAAAAACCAACTGAATTTTAATTAGTTTAATACTATGAGCAAATGTTACAATTCTTATTTATTGAAAACAAACACTGCAGAGTAACAAGTTGTGTTAAAAATGAAATGGCATTCTTACGTAAAACTCCATACAATTGTTCCTTAAGGATTACAATCAAGTACGTTATGAAAATTCCATGTGCAGCAAGAGATTTTACATTTCAATTTCCTAGTTAAGAATGGGATATAGTTCTCAATAAACAGCTAATAATTTCAATTCATATTTAAAAAGTTTGTAAACAAAATTTCAAAAAACAATTGCAACCATTTACACTAACTGTAGTACTTTAAATTATTGAATTTGCTTGGAAACCAGACACTCATTAAATATTTGTGAGACATTAAGAACAGAATTGTTATCAAACGTTACATTTATTAAAGCTGAAAAGTTATCTACTTTAACTGGAACAACATAAAAACTTACTTTGACAACAGTTACACCAAAAACTCACATTTTGAAGACACACATTTGCCAATCAATGGCTGTTTCATAACTAGGAGTTAGTCTTCTCGAAAACAAAACAGTTCATAAAAGTTCACTGCTGTGCAATAGGTACATTTCGTTCGTTCTTTGGTGGAGGTTCAATGGCTTTCTTCGGGGCATGGATACTCAACACACCGTCAGGGCTTAATGAAGAGGTAACAGCCTCTGGTTCCACACCTTGGGGAAGCATGTAGCGTCTTGTGAACTCCCTGGATATGAATCCGTGCTCATCAGACTTTTCTTCATGCTTGGCATGGATTACGACGTAGTTATCCACCGTTTTCACTTCCACTTCGTTGGGATTGAATTGACTAACGTTTAACATCACTTGAAACTTGTCTTTGTCGCATATGACTTCGGACTGGCCCGATGACTGGATGTTAGATTGGGTTCGCGGTCGCAGGAGGTAGCCCCTGTATAGCGTTGGTGCAAGCAAGTCCGTGTCAAGTAGTCCGCAGCCGAAATGCTGGTCGAAGATTCGGCTAGGATAGTCATAGGAATCCCACCAATCGTGTCCCAGGAGAGCAGGAATCAAAGATCGTGAAAACGCCATTGGAACTTCGTCAAAAAATACTTCTCACTAATGGAAGCAAATCCAGGAAAAACAGTCGCTTCAATAATAAACGCACGTCCTTAACACGTCAAAAACTCAACAAGTCGCTGAGAAAAGGTATTCGCACAAACACAATATATCAACGCGAATTCAAATCTTGAAACAGCCGCCGCCGCTCGCGCTTAAATACTCTTTTCGGTTTCCAGAAAAATCTCATGCAACAGCTTTGGGGTTGCCAGCTATAAATGACAATTGCGCCAAAGTGACAGCTTTTGGTGAATGAATTCGTTTAATCAGCTTTTTAATAATAAAAATAAATATAATTGTATTTTCAAATGAAATGAAATTAATTGGCGTAATCGAAGAGGCTATGGGTGTGAAGCCCATTCTAGAAAAACGAAAATTTCAAATAAATGCTCTGTACGAAGCATTGGGCTTGAGGCTATAGCAAGGGCGGATGAAGGGAAGGTGTGCGCCTACCCCCTCCCGAGTATGACAAATTCAAACTCATTTTTAGTTCTCTAAATTCTGCAATAATATTCTAATCACTTTCGTATGTGGCTGGGGGAGGGGCCATTTTTTTCCAAATAAATAAATAAATTTGTAAAATTATATATATATTTTTAAACATGAACACCAATAATTTTAAATAAAAATTGCAATTATGTATTACCAATAGTTGAAGAGTTATTTGCCAGTGAATAGGACTGGACACGAGATTTCAAAATGGGGGGGGGGGGGAATTGATTTCTTTTTCTCTCATAACGAAATTGTAATAATATTGTCTAAATTGAGGGTTAACCCCCAAAACCCATCGCCTGTTGTGCACGACCTTGCTACTAAGTGTATGTTAATATTTTTTTCAATATATAAGTTTTACAAGTTAAGAAAATCTGAAATCTAAAAGAAAATAGTTGTTTACAAAGAGCTGCTAATACGTATCTAGACCTCGGAAAGTTGTATAAGATATTTATAATGCTTTTTAACTAGTTTCACTAGCAGGTTCTATGCAGTGGCGTAAACAGAAAGTTCATAAGGGGAGGTTATAGGCTTAATGGGAGGGGTTACAGAGCTACAACTCATATATTCCTATGTTAAATATACAAAATTTCATTGCGATGGGGGGGGGAGGGTTACAACCCCCAAAACGCCCCCTGGCTACGCTTCTGGTTCTATGATTTGAAATCATAAATTAAATTTTTGTATAGGAACAGATTATAGAATAGGTAAAAGGACAAATGTTTAGGGGCTCGGCGCTGCGAAGGCCGAACGCCATTTAAATGGAGAAAAATAATTTTCAGCGTACAGCCGAATATAGGCGTGATCTGGCGTATGGTAGAATATTTGCTCGGGGGGAGGGGGGTCAAACTTCGTTTTGGGGGTGAAATTTAACTTCAAGATTTTAATTTTTCTTAAAAAGTGTACTTATCAGAAAAGAAACGAAATAAAATATTCAGTGGCAATAAAATAATTCGCTCATGTTTATATAAAAAAGTTCATTTTTTTATTCGAAGGAAAACAAAATTCAAGCATTTCTTTTTGGACATTTAACCCATTCACAGACAGTTGATAATTTAGGATTTTACTTCATATGATAGCTTTCCCCCCTCTTGGTATCCTTATCAGTATTTTTCTTTGAAAAATTGCTACATATAAACAAACGATTATTAAACGAAAAAGTATAGAAAAATAATTTGCGCAATGTTTTATTTCCTTTCTTGTAATTTGAATATTTAGCGGGTATGTGAACTGTGAGTTTTAGGAGGTGTCCAGAAATTTTGGGGGGTACAGACTCCCTGATCCAGCGGGGGCAAGGGGGAACTCAGCCCTCCCCAGTTTTTTTTTTTTTTTTAGAAAGGAGGCAAAATCGTACTTTCTCCCATACAATTTTGGATTTTTTTTTTCCCCACACCCTTCAAGTTTATGCTATATTTAATCCCCAAGTTACGCCTATAGTTCGTTCATGAAAAACAGTCCTATATTACCGTCAGAAATAACGGGGGCTGATGTCACAAACGGCCTAGCCGATTTCAGCAGAGGGGGGACGTAATTTCAGAACTGGTTTTTGGCGCAAACAAATGTTCGCTAAAAACCAGCTCTGAAATGAAGTCCTGTAGTCGGCTAGGCCGTTTATGACGTCATCCCCCCTTAATTCTACGGTACCATCGGACTACTTTCGTGAACGAACTATTTGTATACGAGTAGAGAATTATTTACGAAATACTTTAAATCACCTAAAATAAATTAGTTGTATTGTGCGTAGGAAAATAGGCTCTGGATAATATTAATTATGAGAGAATAATTGATAATTTTGCTAAAAGAAAGAGCAACGAACAAGGGTTTTCAATATAAATTTTATAATCAATTAATGGAAGTTTCATATTTTATCATTTAATTTTTTTTAATGTTTGGAAGTATATACGCGTATTTTGTTTTAAATATATTTTAATTCAATAAATGATTGGTATAATAGAAGTTTCTCCTTTTTTTGTTTCTTATTTCCCAAAATAAACAATTACACATATTTAATCTATGCCACAAGGGATCCTGGGAAAATATTTTGTTCAAGGTAGTGTCCCTCTCACCTCACTGGACTTCAGTCAGGCTTTTGTAATAATTGGAAATAATTCAGTATTTACGAATTATACAGTATAGAAATATATAACATTTATTAAATAATATGTACTATATACGGCGCTATTAATTTGAGAATTAAGAAAATGTGCATAAATGAAAAATCCGTTCATTTTAATGAATAGTTTTAGTCAAATATTTAAGCGTGAATTTTATTTAATGTATTAAAAAGAACTTTATTTTTCAAGAACCAAGAATAGAAGAAATAATAAAGTATTCATAATTGTTTACATAATTTAAAAGTATTGTCATATTACCATAATTTATAATACCGTCGAATTCTTTTGGCGCTAAAGTGCCGTATATGGTAGTCTGTTACCATGGAAACATCTGGGCACGTGTGGAAATTTCTAGAGACTTGGGGAAAGTTGAGCCAGCTCCTGGTTACCACATATTTTGGTACATCGCCTTTTTGGCTGCATTTTATAGTGTCAGACGGAAATTGCGTCATAAACGGTATGATGAAAGCTGGAAACACTTAAAATTCGAATTTTATCATATTTAAAAGTTTATAATTGGCGTAATATAGCCCAGATGCTCTTGCGCCATAAAAAAGCCAAACAAACAAACAAACAATAGTTTATAAATTATAAAAATACTTACGAACTAACTAAAATTCAATTGCTTATATTATGTGTTCTTTATTCTTTAAAAATAAATATATTTAATAAACTCTTCCACAGTCAACTATAATATTAAAATTAGTCTTCCAGTTTATAATAAAAGAATTTTGCAAATCCCAACGGTCCTATATTATAATCAGGGGCGGACTGGGTCTTCTCAAAAGGCGCGTATCTTGGATTTTCGGAGGGCGGGAGTCCTTGCCCATTCGGAGGCGCAAGTTCTATTACCCATGAGATCGCACCGGCCCGGTTGGCCGGGACCCCAGTCCGCCCCTGATTATAATTATATTTCCATAACTACAGTGAAACATCTTTAACACTTCGGAATAGCGGACACCTCTATTTAACGAACACTTTTTCAATTCGCAGTTCCAATGCTCAGCAACGTAGCGTGGGTAGCCAGCACCCAGGGCAAATTAAATAACGCGCCCTCTGAAACCCGGAAAGTACTCTCTTCCACCAGTAAAATATTGAACTTCTACGCCCCTGAAAATTTTGCGCTAGGCCCATTGCTTGTTACAGGAGGGGCTCTGAAAGCTACAGGGGCTTAAAATTCGTGAATATTTTGATGTATTTTATTAATATATTTAATACTAAATGTACATATAAGCAGACATATATTTAACATTAACAAATTTCTTAAAATAAATTTTGCATTGAAAACTTATAATTTTAGTATACCCCTCAATAACTTCCCTTATATAAAGTAGCTGAAGACTCAAACCTCTGTAAAATACGTGTACAAAAGACAAACCGTAAAAAGCTATTTTGTGTGCATTTTGTTTGTTTGTTTGTTTGGATTTTTTATGGCGCAAGAGCATCTGGGCTATACTGCGCCAAAAGAGTGCATTTTCAACGTCCAAAAAAAAAAATGTATTGTTATTTGTTATGTTACAATTTAATTAAATCATTATGTTACAATTTCAGACAAGACAAGACAAAAATTGAAATCTAATTCTACAAAACTATATTTTGATAAAAAAAAAAATCAGGGGGGGGGCAAACTATATTGCCAGTAGGGCTCAGCCCCCGCTCTAACCCCAGCCTGGCTAGGGGTTTGGGTACCCCAGGCTACGCCACTGCCTTCCCCTAACCTTCCCGAATATCACAGAGATATTTGGGTCAGGGGGTGTCCGCTATTCAGTAGTTATAGTGTACATTGAAAATGATAAAACGAAATTAACATAATTAAAACGCTGCTATTTCAGTTTCAGACATCTACCAAACAAATTTAACTTCGAGGCAAAACTGCGATTAGCAATTTTAAAACAATTGAATTACTGTTATCTCACCCAGATAACAAGCATTATCGAAAACGCCCAGTCTCTATCAAGAACGCGTGCATTAATAAAAAAAAAAGTCATTTAATTTATAATGGTTTTTAAAATCGATTTTTTAAAAATAATAATTGGAGAGCCTATTGGTATCGCGTTAGTCTACCATTCAAAAAATCTGGGTTTGTATCCAAAATGGCAAGAAAAGTTTGCCATTTTTGTGCTGATTCGTAAACCGGGGTTTGATTTCTTAGACGACAGAGGTTTGAATTCCCCTAAAAATTTTAGATCTCGGTGCAATATGACCTTAGCTGTCCTTATGCTCAGTGGCGGATCCAAGGGTGGGCGATGGATCAATCGCCTGCACCCCCTCTTTTTAGCTGGGGTTATATCATGTAAAACGAATTGAAAAATACCGGACTCTTGGTTAAAAATAGGAATCGGAAACAAATAGCGTCCACTCATAAGATTTCTGGTCCGGCCTTTGCTTGTGCCATACAATCAATGACGCACCTAGAATATTCCGCGGGGGGGGGGCTAGTGGTGCAAGGAATTTCAGGTGGAAAAAATGGCCAGGGGCTATATCAATTACGTTTTCTTATCTTCGCCATTATAAATTATTTTTATGGCGCAAGAGCATCTGGGCTATACTGCGCAGCGACTATACCTCATTATGAGTAATATTTTGTCGTCCTGAAATTTATCTTTTAAAAATTAATCAGATTTACGCTACGAAGAATATCCATCTGTGAGACGGTGAAGACGTTTTTGTGCTATTATACGGTACTTCGCTTCGTTCATCGAATCATTCTTCTCTTTTCCTTCCATGATATTGATTTTGGTAAGTAGTGTTTTGAGTTTGTGAAATAAAATAAATCCAGTATTATATTACTTTTTCACTAAATACTATAATATAGAGAAAATACTGCGATCGTCAAAAAAATGACATTTTGGAGGAAATAACCGTTTTGGAGTTTCCTGAGTTAAAAAAAGTGGTTTTTGCAAAATGTGTCTATCTGTATATGTGCGTGTATGTCTGTAGACAGTCCTAATTAATTTATTTGTAAATTAACTAAACGTTTTTTGCAAGACCATAAAACCATGGGAGAAAGTTTGTGCCATTTTCTGGTACCATTTTTTACAATATTGTATTATATGACTAGTTTCTGTAACGACTGTATTTGCGGAGCCTAATAACCTGAGTGTGACGTCGAAGTAAGAAAACAAGCGCATAATTTAATCCCCTACAATAAGTATTGTAGTAGGGTTCATTTTTAGGGTCTGGAGGTAAACACCAAAGACCCTTATACCTTCCATTTGTCCGCCTGTCTGTCAGTAATACCCCTCTAACGGCCACACCTCATGTCGGATTTTCGAAAAATTGTCAGTGTCTTATATAATGTTAACGTATGTTATCGTGTATCATGTTAAAGTACAGTTTGTTGGATTAGAGCCTAGAGAACAAAACTTGTAAACAATTGAGTTTTCATTAAACCGTATTATAATAATAATAATAAAGTTATTCATTAGGTACTATTACTATGAAAAAATTTTCGTACATTCTACATTAAACTGGCTTAGTAATAAAAAGGTATTCTACTTTTTTATTTATAAAAAATTGTTTACAAAACAATTAACATTTTGTCCTCTTTTTTAACCAATTGAATAAAAAAATCGCTTTCTCAATAAATTTCATTTTATATTTGGTGGACATGGAGGTAACAAGTTTAAACTCTGCACCTAGTACCCTCAGATCTTGCTACGCCTCTGAGTAAAGATAAGGAAAACTGCAAATTTTAATACATATACCTCTAAGTTTTAATGCAAAATTTTTGTTAAGGAATTTACTCATTAATGCTGAATACATTAGTTCGCTTAGATATTTAAAATCCATTAGAACATTAACAAATTCTACGCCGCCACCCTTGTATCTTTCTGAACTCCCCCGCTCCTTGTAAAAAACGTTTTTTCGTTTCAATTTTTGACGGTAAATACTTTTTAAATGAATGATTTCAAATCAGGATTTGCAAGAGGATTTCTCCAAAAGCGTTAAATGTTTAGTTACAAAATACTTGAAATGGCAATACAAATTAATTCGTTGTCGCCAAGAAACTCGCCAAAGCAATAACCCTATGAAAAAGTCGGATCGCTTGTTTGAAAATCGAAATTTCTAGTCCCGGAGCATTCTAGAAAAGACTTGAAAAGTCGTCATTCGCTATATATACACGCGTTTGAGTTTTCGCATCATAGTTTTTCACTTACCGAGCGTGATAAGTTGGATTCATTCCTGTAGTTCGAAGTTTTCGCATCAGGTCGTTTCGCTTACCGAGCGTGATAAGTTTGACTTGTTCCTGTCATTCGTATTATAATGGCGTTTTCTCGTTTGTTTTTTCCTCTCGTAACCCGAGATTTTTACGAGCCACCCGACTACTCTCCGTCTTTGGAACTTCTGGGTGATTTGTTGAGTGACAATTACCGTGTTTGTCCTCGTCATGTGCTCAGGCTGAACCGTCAAAACTCTGGAGAAAACAGACTTAACTTGGCCAGCGACCCTAATAACTTCAGTGTGATGCTAAATGTCAAACACTTCAAGCCGGAAGAGATGTCTGTGAAGACCGTCGACAACTACGTCGTCGTCCACGGCAAGCATGAAGAGTCTGCCGACGAACATGGTTTCGTGAGCCGGGAATTCACTCGACGGTACGCTGTTCCATAGGATGTGGAGGCTGATAAAATACAATCGTCATTTTCTCGGGACGGAGTTCTGACCATCCAAGCCCCAAGGAAATGCCCGAAGCCTCGGCCAAAGAATGAACGCATTGTGCCGATTACCATCCAACAAACTGCCGCCGTTGAACAGCAGCAGAAGACCCAGGAGCAATTACAGCAGCAACAACAACAACAACAGCAGCCAGCTGATGAATCCGGTGATGCGAAGTGAACTGTTTTGTGAACTGTTTATTTCTGAACTTTAGTCATACTGTTCTTGGTTGAACAGAGCTCTATTGTATTCGAAGAATTAGGGACATGCCATTTAATATCGCTACTTGTTTGTTAGTGTAATTCGTTTTATATGGATGTTTAACGTTAATTGCTTCAATAAAGTGAGTAACATTTCATTGTTTTTTCTTACTATTTTGCTGTTGTGTTACTTTAGTAGTATTGCAAAGTGCTGTAAGGATTCGGCCTTAAGCGAAAAGTTAAATTAGCAATTATGCTTAATTTTTGTAACTTTACAAAGAGGAAGTGGGCTAGTTTGTGTTTCAAAACTAACATCAAGGTGACAGTACTTCATTCCTACGATAGGTAAGTTGCATTGATTTAAATTCAGTTGTAAAACCAACTTGCATGTTGTGCATAATAAAAATTAGACATGAAAAGAAATAATGAAAGTAAACCTCAACATTAAAAACAGGTAAAATGTAAATGTACCAATTATATGCAAGCTAAAGAAATCAAACTTTTAAAAATAACTGAACATTCGTATGTAATAATAAAAATGAAAGCAAATGCAGGTACAATGAGAAAACTAGTCCATAGACCACTGTCTTCGAACAATAATCGTAAATAGCCATGGTTTTGAATGGTTAGGTGCATACAGTGCACTCAAATTAAAAATTTACATGCATGGATAAAATTTCATGTGCACAGTACATCCATGCATCTGCTAATTTCGAACTCTA